>JAWMAR010004894.1:0-38335 GCA_036785375.1 Leucoraja ocellata
TAAATCATATGGAATATGGAAACATAGAAAAATAGGTGCAGGAGTAGGCCATTCGACCCTTCGAGCGAGCACCGCCATACAATACGATCATGGCTGACCATCTAAAATCAGTACCCACATTCCTGCTTTTTCCCCATATCCCGTGAAACCTTTTGCTCTAAGAGCTAAATCTAACTCTCTCTTGAAAATATGATGTGAATAATAGTGTAATATATTCAGGTAGATTTCCTTTATGAATAATTTAGAATATGCGGCATATCGTAAATTTGTGACGCTTTCAAATATGTTGACCAATAACACCATCACAGTTGTGTGCCTTTTAATAGCTGGAGGTCATCAGTGCACATGTTGTGCCAAACTATGTTTACATGCTTATTTACTCCTGTTGCGCTTCTGCTGTTAAGGGCATTAGTTTGGTTTAGTTTAGTTTAGTTTAGACATGCAGCACAGATAAACTGAATCCGCACCGACCAGCACACACTAGGGACAATTTACAATTTTGCCAAGTCAATTAACCTACAAACCTGTACGTCTTTGGAGTGTGGGAGGAAACCGGAGCACCCGGATAAAACCCACCCAGGTCACGGGGAGAACGTACAAACTCCGTACAGGCAACACCCGTAGTCAGGATCAAACACGGGTCTCTGGCGCTGTAAGGCAGCAACTCTACTGCTGTGCCATCGTGCCGCCTGCTTTCATTTACCAACTCTCTGCACTGCAGCAAAGTGTTGAAAATGCTCAACTCTTATAAACCGAGAGTTCGGTTCCAGTGTGTATTTTGATAATCTCCAGACTATATTTATGCTCCTGCTAATGTCCTGGCTTTGTTGATTCTGTTTTTTGAGAATCTGTTGAGATTCTGTTTTCCCACTTTTCTGATTAATTATATTGACCATTAAATGCATATTTTGGTGTTCGAAAAAACATGATTATTTCCGTGTCTTGGTGTGGAGATTCAGCATCAAACCAGGCCCTTCGGCCCACCAAGTCCTGTCTGACCATCGACCAGTCATTCACATTATTTCTATCTCACTTCCTTATCCACTCCATACACTCAGCTAGGGTTGCCAACGTTCTCACTCCCAAATAAGGGACAAAAGGTCAAAATACGGGACAAATTCCCGATGGCAATTCGTTGACGGACTCGGCCGTGGCTGGGTGAATGATGAGTTGGCCCGGGTGCTGGACTGCACACAAAGCCCAGCCGGTGGGCCAGCTGAGGAGTTTTGGACCGGGCGACGGACTTTGGGCGCAAAGTCCAGCACCCCATCCAACTCATGAACCGATGATCGGCCATGAGAAGGAGGGGTGGTGGTCGGCGGTAAGCGAAGGTCCGAAGGTCGAACGTGTTTAAAAAAATCAGATTTTGGAAACCTGAAATTAAAATTGCTAATTCAGGAGATACTCAACGGGTCAGGCAGCAGCTGTGGAGAGAGAAAAACCCCGCTCTCTGTAGAGTGGAAGCTCTCTGTAATGTTGAGACATCGTTGTTCTTAAGGGAAATTAACTGGATATTTATAATTTACCATAGTTTAGTTTAGTTTAGTTTAGAGATACAGCAAGGAAACAGGTCCTTCGGCCCACCGAGTCCGCACTGACCAGCGATCCCCGCACACTAACACCACTTGACACACTAGGGATAATTTTACATTTATACCTAGCCAATAAACCTACAAACCTGTACGTCTTTGGAGTGTGGGAGGATACCGAAGATCTCGGAGAAAACCCACGCAACTCACGGGGAGAACGACCAAACTCCGTACGGACAGAACCCGTAGTCAGGATCGAACACAGGGGCTCTGGCGCTGTAAGGCAGCTTCAGTTCAGTTTAGTTTATTGTCACATGTATCGAGTACATTAAATGGTGCTAACTAGTCAGCGAGAAGACAATACGTGATTACAATCGATCTATTTGCAGTGTATAGAAACGTGATAAGGGAATAATGTATGGGGAATAACGGCTGCAACTCTACTACTGCGCCACCGTGCTACCCCACTGTGGTAAGGATAAAATAACGGAGCTAATTGCCAAAAGATATTTCATACAGTAAAGGGCCTGTCCCACTTTCACGAGGTAATTCGCAAATACTCCCGAGTTTTCCCCTTGATTCAAATGCGCCAAATGTTCGTAACGGGTCCGTAGGAGGCCGTAGGAGTTCGTAGATATGTCGTAGCGGCCCGTTAAGCTAGCCGTTGGTACTCGTGGCATCAGGTAGGTTGGGACGTTTTTTCCAGCCCGATAAAAAATGTCCCGAGTAAAAAAATGGTCGGGATGAAAGAAATTGCAACTTTTTACTCGTTAGGAGGGCACCAAAATAGTCGTGGGCATTTCAGGAGCCTGAAGACTGCAACAACCAGGTTCAGGAATAGCTTCTTCCCCACAGCCATCAGGCTATTAAACCTGGCTCGGACAAAACTCTGATTATTAATAACCACTTTCTGTTATTTGCACTTTACCAGTTTATTTATTCATGTGTGTATATATTTATATCATGGTATATGGACACATTATCTGTTTTGTAGTAAATGCCTACTATTTTCTGTGTGCTTAAGCAAAGCAAGAATTTCATTGTCCTATACAGGGACACGTGACAATAAACTCACTTGAACTTGAACTTGAACTAGACATACTCGTAGGACTCTGTGAACATAGTCGTGGAAGGTCATAAGAGTTCGTAGATTACCACAATCTTGATTTTTTTTAAATTAGGTCCTTTAAACTCGGCAGAGGTTTTGAATTAAGTCGTGAAAGTGGGGCAGGCCCTTAAGTAATGTTGGACAAATCATTGTAATTTGAAGTCTGAAGAAGGGTCTCGACCCGAAACGTCACCCATTCCTTCTCGCCAGAGACGCTGCCTGTCCCACTGAGTCACTCCAGCGTTTTGTGTCGATCTTCGGTTTAAAGCAGCATCTGCAGTTCCTTCTTACACATTATAATTTAATTGTTGGGTTTTGAGAATCTGAGGGAAGCTGGAGAAGAGAATGGAACAAGAAGCGGAACAAGAAAGAGAATGCTTAATCAGGATATTGTAGGTCACTTAGTGCTCTTTCAGTTGCAACTAAACTATTAAGGCCTAATTGCTTCTTTATATTTCTAACAGCTCCCTGCCTATTTCAATTCACAAGGAATTTTGATAGTGGACATCAGAGGCAAATTTCAATGAGAACATAATAGCATTGGGATATTATCAGTCCTGTCATTACGTGCTCATTCCTGTTTTCTGTGATTCATGCCTCTTGGTACATCAGAAATCTGAAGAAAGGTCTCGACCCGAAACGTCACCCATTCCTTCTCTCCGGGGATGCTGCCTGTCCAGCCGAATTACTCCAACTTTTGGTGTCTATCTTCGGTGTAAACCAGCATCTGCAGTTCCTTCCCACAGAGAACATTGGAACATAGTAAACAGTACAGTACAGCACAGCGACAGGTCCTTCGGCCCACAATGTCTGTGCCGACTCTGATGCCAATTTAAACTGTGTAACTGCCTGTATGGTTTATATCACTCCGTTCCATGCTAGTTCATGTGAATGTCAACTCTGCTGTGGTATCTCAAATCCAGCTAAGCATCATGCACCTTCACTTCTCTTGTGGTTAGCCATGATCATATTGAATGGTGGTAGTGGCTCAAAGGGCCGAATGGCCTACTCCTGCACCCATTGTCTATTGTCTATTGTGACTGACCAGCATTGCATCCCACGTGGATAGCAAAGTGGCCTCAGCTACTATCTGTGCGGAGTTTGCACTCAGTCTCTGTGAAGAATGGGTTCCCCATTGTTTTTTTGCCATTTTGTTCACATCCTAAGTCACAGCGTGAAACAGGTCCTTCGGCCTAACTTGCCCACACTGACCAACATGCCCCATCTACACTAGTCCCACGCCTGCATTTGGCCCATATCCCTCCAAACCTGTCCTATCCATGTACCTGCCAAATTGCTTCTTAAACGTTGCGATATTCCCGGATTCAACTACCTCCTCCGGTAGCTCGTTCCATACACCCACCGACCTTTGCGTGAAAAAGGTACCCCTCAGAATACTATCAAATCTTTCCCCCTTCACCTTAATCGTATGCCCTCTGGTTCACGATTCCCCCACTCTGGGTAAGAGACTTTATGTGTCCTCCCAATCAATTCCTCTCATGATTTTATAGTGCTCAGTTAAGTCATAAGTTAAGAACACTGTGATTTTAGACCTCATCCATCTTTGAATGAATGAATTAATACTTTATGGTCACATGTGATATTCTATGCTTGCATAGCCAAGGTATGCAAATAGCTGCCACATAAGGGCGCTTCCAAAGTTACAAAGTATACACAGGTCTGCTTTGTTCTCCCCCACTCTGGGTCCCCATTGTCCATTTTTCACTCCCCCTCCCCCACGGTAGTCCCACCCACGCTGTGTCCTCCATTGTCCATTGTTCCTCCCCCCTCCCCCATGGCGGTCCCACCCACACCAAGTCCTCCTTTGTTCCTTCCATCGACAGCGGCGTCCTCACTTCCACGTGGTCCATCCTCGTCCGGCGGTCGGTGCCATCATTGACCGTCACACAGGCTTCTCCACTAACGCTGCCGGGTCCTCTCCTGACGCCTCCGTGGTGCCGACCCAAGCCCCAGCCACGGGCTCCGTAGAATCGGCTGGCCGCGGGCTCCGACAACCCAGGCCCCAGCCGCGGACTCCGTCCCACAGTGGCTCTGGCCCCAACTACTCTGTGGCCCGCTGGGAAGCATCTATACCACTTCCTTAATATTTTTGTGTCCCTCTATGTTCTAGTAACCTACAATGGGAAGGGATTTAGGGACTAACCTCCTGTGGTATATCATCTGAAATATTTGCACGCCTCTCATTTTTCCCTCTTATTTCACCCCCACTGATTTAGCGTTGTTACAAAACCTACCATCATTGGCGCTCCAGATCTGCCTGCTTCCTGTGCATGTGATTCCAGAGGCTCTGGGGGGGGGGGGGGGGGGGGGTGCGGGATTAAAATGCAGGTTTGTATTGGTCGTTGGAGAGGGATTTCCTCGGGCTGCTAGCTGATGAAGAAAAATCGTTCACGCTTCCGCACCCGTTTTTTTTTTTTAATTTGCTGCATGATTGCATCACTGGATTGAAGTTAAATGCGACTTCTAATGCCTTCAACGCCTTCAACATCACGGATCACCATTGCAGGACAAAACAAAAAGTATGTTGTTTATTTAAGATATTATCTTGCTTTTTGGTGTGGCTTCATCTTAATCTTATGATGCGAAAAATGTTATTTAGGCCCTCATACGAATCGGCCATGTCTTGCCTGCCGATATCGGGGCTTAAATCATGGAAGCGGCCACATTCCAATCGATCACAATCCAGAAACATCCACTCTCAAGATAATCAAATTCTTTTTTTTTGCAGAATCATGTCATAAGAACATCTAAACCATCTATATTTTGTGTTATTGTCTGTCCATGATCAATATGTTCATACTAAATATCCACAGTACAGTTTTAGTCAGATGTATTGTGTAAAAAAATAATGATTTTGATTATCTTGAGAGTGAATGTTTCTGGATGAATTCATGGGAATTAAACATTAAATTCGTTCCATTTGGCATATAAATTCTTGACAAAGTGAGATTTAAAAATCGTTATATTGTGAATTCTTGTGTGAATGGGATCAGTTTGTTATTTGTTCTTTGGATACAGGCTATTTAAAAATGTTAACCTTTTCGTAAGAAATGGATAGATGTTTAGATCTAGTAATTGAATTTAGATGAATTTAATTAATTTGATGAAACTGATGGATATGAATTTTTTGTTGGGTATTTACTATTTGTTTTAGCGTTTAACTTTGTCATTTCTACCTTTTTTTCTAAAACTGCAAATAATAAATTGTTTATGTTAATGCTGTCCAATGTTTTTGTTTTCTTTACATTTTAAACAGATGTCTCCGAAGAAGAAATGCAAAATTGTCAATCCAAATGTCCAGCAAAAGAGACTGATTTAGACAGCATTCGCAGAGATTATCTGAATTTGGACTACTCCAAATGTGATGATCTACAGGACATTCTTAATGGGGAAGTAGTGGGCAGAAAGGCATGTCATGCGTGGTTTGAAGAGCAAAAGCTTGTAGTTTACAATGCCAAAACTGAAAAGTTGTGGAAAAACAAGGTGTACAGAGTTACTTATTGGTTACAATCTGAGGAGTATGATGATGCTACTGATTATGATATGCCAATGTACCAGCTAGCAACTGATCTTCTCCATAAAGACTTGGTCTATTGCTAGAAATTGTAATATATTTACCTATCTGTTACGGACTTACAGCATATAATACAATAATATTAAAGTTCTTGAGAATATCACATTTTTGAATTTTCAAGGCAGTCTCGGTGTTTATTACTATTTCCCTATCAACGGTCAATTTTGTCAATTCAATGGTCTATTCACAGTGTACAGATACATGATAAGGGAATAACGTTTAGTGCAAGATAAAGCCCGTGAAGCCAGATCAATGATTGTCCGAGGGTCACGAATGAGGTAGATAATAGTTCAGGACTGCTCTCTAGTTGTGGTAGGATGGTTCAGTTGCCTGATAACAGCTGGGAAGAAGCTGTCTCTGAATCTGTACCTTCTGTACCTTTTGCCCGATGGGAGAAGGGAGCAGAGGGAATGGCCAGGGTGTGACTCGTCCTTGATTATGCTGCTGGCCTTGTCGAGGCAGCGTGAGGTGTCAATGGAGTCAATGGAAGGGAGGTCGGTTTGTGTGATGGTCTGGGCTGCGTCCACTATTCGCTGTGGTCTTGGATGGAGCTTTTCCAGTGAAAAAGACAATTCTTCCAGGAGCACGCTTGTCAAAGTGTTCTTAATTCAGCTGTTCTATTATATTAGCTCAGTATTTCCTGACCAATTAGGCAGAGCAAACATAATGACTTTGTGCATGGCTCAATTTGAGCCCTGGTTTACAGAGAGACGTTGGAAGCCTTATACTTAGTGGACTCTGGTGTTGAAGGCAAGTGCCATAAATAAAGACAATGCCTGCATAATAATTGGTTTCAGATTCATAGGTGACAATTCAACAGCGCCCCATCCCCACACTGCTTATTAACTCCTTAATAGTGATCAACGCATCCAATTTGGGCGGCACGGTGGAGTTGCTGCCTTACAGCGCCAGAGACCCGGGTTCGATCCTGACTATGGGTGCTTGTCTGTACGGAGTTTGTATGTTTTTCCTGAGATGCTCACGGGTTTTGTCCGGGTGCTCCGGTTTCCTCCCACACTCCAAAGTCGAACAGGTTTGACGGTTCATTGGTAAAATTTGTACATTGTCCTAAGTGTATGTAGGATAGTATTAGTGTATGGGGTGATCAACATAGGAGGGTGGCCCAGAGGCGCAGCGGTAGAGTTGCTGCCTTACAGCGCCAGAGACCCGGGTTCAATCCTGACTACGGTTGCTGTCTGTACGGAGTTTGTACGTTCTCCCTGTGACCTGCGTGGGTTTTCTCCGAGATCTTCAGTTTACACCCACACTCCAGGTTAGTGTACAGGGTGATCGATGATCGGCACGGGCTTGGTGGGCCAAAAGGACTGTTTCTGCATTGTATCTCTAAACTGAACGAAACTAAACTAAGCTATACTTATCCACTGCAAGTAACATAGTAAGAGACCTTACAAGCACTATGAAGATCTGCTTCTCTACGTGTGGCCCTACAGAGTGCAGACCATGCAGAAGTAAGTAAGAATGTGAGTTTATTGGACGAGTATTCACATAAAATGAATTTGCCTTGGTGCTCCGCCCACAAGTAACAACATGACATACAGTGAAAGTTACGAATGACTCAGAAAACACTAAAGATTAATAATACTAAAACATTAATGATAAAACACCATTGATCAAGCATGTGAACCAATAAAATACTAGATCAAAGGGAGGCTACAGATTTTTGGCTGTTTTGTAGCAACTGCTCGTGGATAAAAACTGTTTTTATGTCTGGCTGTGGCAGCTGACAGAGATGCGACTATAGTCCTGATTTCTTCATGCTTATTACATGGACCGACAGGGCATCCAAAGAAAACTTGCAAAGTCCATTCAAATCACATTAAATTGCTGATTTTTAATTACATTTACATTTTATTTAGATTGCAATGTACAGTACACAAATATTTGGCTTGGTGTGATATAATTTCTAGTTGCCATTAACTGTTTAACACAAAGAAAATTCTGAAGATGCTGGCGTAACTCAGTGGGTCAGGCCGCATCTCTGGAGAACATGGATAGGTGACAATTCAAGTCGGGACCCCCCCCTTCAGGCACAGTTAGAAGACCGGCAGCTCCAAAAGTGTCGAAACTGAACAAACAAAGTTGTCGGCGCCAACATAAATTCGCTAAAAAACTTTCTTCAAAGTTTGATGAGGTCGGAAACCAGCACAACACCTGCGATGAGAATCGGCAGCTGTGAAGCCGTGGTATTTATTGTCAGAGCAGATTGTCAACTCTTCAGTCTCTCCCACAAGGGTTTCCTGATCGCCACTCAAGTCTAGGTACCTGTAGGAAGGAACTGCAGACACTGGTTTAGATCGAAGTGGGACAAAAAATGCTGGCAGCATCTTGGGAGAGAAGGAAAGGGTGCCGTTTCAGGTCGAGATCCTTCTTCAGACTGAATGACATTTCGGGTCAAGACCCTTCAGTCTGAAGGAGGGTCTTGACCCGAAACATCACTCCAGAGATGCTGAGTTACTCCAGCTTTTTGTGTCCATGTTCCACTCAAGGCTCTTGGGTTAAATCTATAGTCAGCAGGCTTGGGTTTGGATTTCAACCACTGACATCCATTATGCATTCATGCCACCCTCCTCTTTCCCACTACTTACTCCACTCCCACGAAATATACCTACTTTCAGGAGTTACAGTCCACACGCACCCAGCCTTTGTTTCCACAACTTGATTCACATCCAGTGATTCAGAAGAGGTTGGAAAACTTGCAGGGTCTTAGACAACAGACGATAGACAATAGGTGCAGGAGTAGGCCATTCAGCCCCTTGAGCCAGCACCACCATTCCATATAACCATATAACAATTACAGCACGGAAACAGGCCATCTTGGCCCTTCAAGTCCGTGCCGAACACTTATTTTCCCCTATCCCCATCTACCTGTACTCAGACCATCACCCTCCATTCCTTTCCCATCCATATACCTATCCAATTTATTTTTAAATGATAAAATCGAACCTGCCTCCACCACTTCCACTGGAAGCTCATTCCACACAGCTACCACTCTCTGAGTAAAGAAGTTCCCCCTCATGTTACCCTTAAACTTCCGTCCCTTAATTCTCAAGTCATGTCCTCTTGTTTGAATCTTCCCTACTCTCAATGGGAAAAGCTTATCCACGTCAACTCTTTCTATCCCTCTCATCATTTTAAAGGCCTCTATCAAGTCCCCCTCCTTAACCTTCTGCGTTCACTGTGATCATGGCTGATCATCCACAATCAGTACCCCGTTCCTGCCTTCTCCCCCTATCCCCTGACTCCGCTATCTTTAAGAGCTCTATCTAACTCTCTCTTGAAATCATCCAGAGAATTGGCCTCCACTGCCTTCTGAGGCAGAGAATTTCACAGATTCACAACCCTCTGTTTGACAAAGTTTTTCCTCATCTCCGTTCTAAATGGCTTACCCCTTATTCTCAAACTGTGGCCCCTGGTTCTTGACTTTCCCAACATCGAGAACATGTTTCCTGCCTCTGGCGTGTCCAACTTTAATAATCTTATAGGTTTCAATAAGATACCCTCTCATCCTTCTAAACTCCAGATAATATGGATAATTGAAATTGAAGGATCTTGAAGGCCACCTGATAATGTACATTGTGTCTTGAACCAAATCGAGGACCCATCAAAGATGTCCTTGAAACATAGTTATAGGAGAAAATTAGGCCATTCGGCCCATCAAGTCTACTCTGCCATTCTATCATGCTGATCTATCTTTTACTCTTAACCCTATTCTCCTGCCTTCTAACCATAACCCCGACACCCGTACGAATCGATCTATCGCTGCCTTAAAAATGTCCATTGACTAGGCCTCCTGTGGCAATTAATTCCACAGATTCACCACCCTCATAGATCTGTAAATTGTAGAAACAGGACCTTTGGCCCAACTCAAACATGCCAACCAAGTTGCCTCACCAAGCTAGTTCAAGTTGCCTGCCCTTGTCCCATACCCCTCCTTACAGTTCCTGTCCATGTACTTGTTTAGGTGTCTTTTAAATTTCATAATTGTATCTGAATCTACCACATATTCTGACAGCTTGCTTCATGTACGCACCATCCTCTGTGAGACAAGGTGGACCCTCAGGTCCCTTTGAAACTCACACCTTAAACCCATGCCCTCTGGTTTTAGAGTCCTCTACTCCGAGGGAAAGACTATAGCTATACACCTTATTGTTGCCCCTCATGGTTTTATATACATTCTTGTAAGGTCCTGAAAGGGTGCTGTCTGCGTGGAGTTTGCACCTTCTCCCTGTGAGCGCGTGGGTTTTCTCCGGGTGCTCCGGTTTCCTCCCACACCCCAAAGGCGTGCGAGTTTGTTGGTTACTTGATCGCCGTAAAATTGCCCCTAGTGTGTAGGGAGTGGTGAAGGTCGGATAACATAGAATTAGCGTGAAAGGGCGTTTGATGGTCAAGGTGGACGATGGGCTGAAGTGCTGTTTCCACGCTTTATCTCTAAACTAAACTAATACCCCTGTGTGCTGTGTGCTGAGCCCCCTCCTCTACCCCCTCTACACCTACGACTGCACACCTGTACATGGTACTAACACCAGCATCAAGTATGCAGATGATACAACGGTAATTGGCCTCATCAGCAACAACGATGAGTCAGCCTATAGGGAGGAGGTCCAGCTCCTAGCAGCATGGTGCGCTGACAACAACCTGGCCCTTAACTCCAAGAAGACCAAGGAGCTCATTGTAGACTTCAGGAAGTCTAGGGGCACCCCCATCCACATTAACGGGACGGAGGTGGAACATGTTTCCAGCTTCAGGTTCCTGGGGGTCAACATCTCCGATGACCTCTCTTGGACCCACAATACCTCAACTCTGGTCAAGAAGGCTCACCAGCATCTCTTCTTCCTGAGGAGACTGAAGAAGGTCCACCTGTCTACTCAGATCCTGGTGAACTTCTACCGCTGCACCATCGAGAGCATCCTTACCAACTGTATCACAGTATGGTATGGCAACTGCTCTGTCTCCGACCAGAAAGCACTGCAGAGGGTGGTGAAAATTGCCCAACGCATCACCGGTTCCTCACTCCCCTCCATTGAGTTCTGTCCAAAGCAAGCGTTGTCTGCGAAGGGCGCTCAACATCGTCAAGGACTGCTCTCACCCCAACCACAGACTGTTTACCCTCCTACCATCCGGGAGGCGCTACAGGTCTCTACGTTGCCGAACCAGCAGGTCCAGGAACAGCTTCTTCCCTGCGGCTGTTACACTGCTCAACACTGTACCTCGGTGACTGCCAATCACCACCCCCCCCCCACCCCCCCCCCCACCCCCCAGACACTCCTCCACCAGGAAAAAAAATAATTGCACTACTAAGACTGTATGCATGTAAATATATTTATTTATTGCTCATATTTATGTCGCTCTTCCAGGGAGATGCTAACTGCATTTCGTTGTCTCTGTACTGTACACTGCACAATGAGATTAAAGTTTGAATCTGAATCTGAATCGGACAAGGGTGTCATGCTTGTTTCCATGCTGTATATCTAAACTCTAAACTAAACTAAATAGTTCCAACAGGCCTTGAATATTTCAATGCCGTTCCTCGAGATCGCCCCATATTAGTTTAGATTACTTTAGAGATGCAGTGCGGAAACAGGCCCTTCGGTCGACTGAGTCCGCTCCGGCCAGCGATCCCCGCACATTAACACGACCCTACCTACACGAGGGACAATTCTACATTCGTAGCAAGCCGATTAACCAAACATACCCGTACGTCTCTAGAGCGCGGGGAGGAAATAAAAAATTTAGGCGAAAACCCGCACAGGTCACAGGAGAGAGGATGTACAAACTCCGTACAAACAAGCACCTGCAGTCGGGATCAAACCCGGGTGTCTGGCGCTGAAAAGCAGCAACTCTACCGCTGCGCCACCGTGCCACCCTCTCCTTTGAAAATATGACTTCTGACTGGGTTTAAAACCATCTCCTCTTTCATGAATTGGTATCCAGAGCTCATTGACCACAGAGCTGTGATCAGTTCGTACCATGGAGATGGCATCTGCTCCTCACTGGTACAATGGGCAGATGCCAATCACAACAGTGACTGGGCTGATCACCAACGGTGATGAAACAAAATACAGGGCGGAGGTGCAGAACCTGGCGGACTGGTGCACATGTAACAACTTGTCACTAAACACCTCCAAGACCAAGGAGCTGATTATTGACTTCAGGAGGTCCCATAATGGAGAATACGCCCCAATCTCCATTTACGGGGAAAGTGTGGAGAGAGTGTCCAGCTTTAAGTTTCTGGGCACTCACATTTCAGAGGACCTCACATGGTCCACCAACACCGCTGCGCTGGTCAAGAAGGCACAGCAACGACTGTTCTTCCTGAGGACATTAAAAAAGACTGGTCTGCCCCAACAGCTGCTGACAACCTTCTACCGCTGCACCACAGAGAGCATATTAACGTATGGCATCTCTGTGTGGTATCTCAGCTGCACGGACGCGGAGAGGAGAGCTCTTCAGCGCGTCGTCCACAGAGCGCAGAGGATCATTGGGACAGAGCTACCAGCCTTGGAGGGCATCTACCACACACGGTGCCTCAGGAAGGCCGTCAGCATCCATAAAGACTCCTGACACCCTGTAACGGACTGTTCGAACTACTTCCCTCCAGCAGACGTTACAAGGCCTTCTACGCCCGAACCTGCAGACTCAGAAACAGCTTTATTCCCAGAGCTATAGCGGCTCTGAACCGGCCCTGCTGAGTGCCCCCCATCCCCCCTGGACTGTCTCCCTCGGATGGTCACGACACACAGCTTATTTATTTATTTTACTTTTCTTTTTCATCGGTTGGAAGCTGCATACTAAATCTCGTTGCACTGACGTGCAATGACAATAAAAGATATTATTATTATTATTATTATTATTATTATTATATTATTATTATTATGCTGCAACCACCACGCTAAATAGTTGCCAATTAATATTCAAACCATAATGTTTAGTTTAAAAGCTAATAATAATAATAATAATGGAAGGGATTAAACTCTTAAAATGGTCTCCTAAATAATCGATGGACCTACATTCTATCAGTTGTAGGAAGCAACTGCAGATGCTGGTTTAAACCGAAGATAGACACAAAATGCTGGAGTAACTCAGCGGGACAGGCCAGTTAGTCCGGATGCTGGACTGCACACAAAGCCCAGTCCGGCGCCCCGTCCAACTCATGAACCGGTGATCGGCCATGACAAGGAGGGGGTGGTGGTGGTGTCGGCGGTAAGCGAAGGTCCGAAGGTCGGACGGTTGGCCGGGCTGCCGACCGACGGGGCCACGGGCGAGGCGCTGCTGCTGCTGCACTCCATGGGCTGCACTACGTCGGGACGGGTGAGGCGGGGCCGAACGCGGCGCTCCGACCCGACAGTCCCCTCGACCCGAGTAGCAGCAGTCAAATACGGGACAAGGGCGGTCGCGTATGGGCCAAACCAATTTAGTCCAATATACGGGATGCCCCGGCTAATACGGGACAGTTCGCAACCATAATTCTGCCGCACATGTACAGAGAGAAGACAGAACGACCAGGGAGAGACAAGTCTTTCATTATTGTTTCTAAGAAACCACCCTTGGTTTTAAGCCCTTGATTATGTTGCATTATGTCTGGAATGAGAACAGACAGCGCACAGTTCGAAATGGATCTGACCTGAAAGAATTAAAGGTAGACAAAAAATGCTGGAGTAACTCAGCGGGACAGACAGCATCTCTGGAGAGAAGGACCCATTCCTTCTAACCCTGTCCTGCTGAGTGACTCCAGCATTTTGTGTCTATCTTTGGTTTAAACCAGCATCTGTAGTTGCTTCCGACAACTGATCGAAATGAGGCCCATAGATTATTTAGGAGCCCATTTTAGAGTTTAATCACTCCTTAGCTTTCAAATGTTTCCTTGCTTATTGTTCTTACACCACTTCCAATCCGCTATCTACGCTAAAATATTACCCCCAACATTTCAAGCCCTCATTTTAAGTGTTGTGTGGAATCTTCTCAAAGGCTTTTCAAAACTCTGGTTTTCAAATCAACTAGTTCTCGTTGACTTACCTCATACGTGGCAAATGGAACAAAGCAAAGTACAGCATAGGAACATCCCTTTGGCCCACAAAGTCAGTACATGACATGACCAAGCAGGCAAACGTAAGGAAGGTTGGGCGATGAGGGAGATTGAGGCATTGGTCAAAAACAAGAAGGATGAATGGGGCAGGTATAGGCAGCTGGGATCAAGTGCATCCCTGGAGGAGTTTCGGGAACTAAGGAGTTAACTGATAAAGGGGATAAAAGGGGCAAAACGGGGCCAGGAGCTAGCTCTGGCAGGTAGCATTAAGGACAATCCCAAAAGATTTTTTAAGTACATTAGGGGGGGGAAGGGTAGCTAGAGAGTGGTACCTCTCAGGAATGAAAGCGGTCACCTCTGAGTGGAGCCACAGGAGATGGGCAAGGTCCTCAATGAGTATTTCTTCTCTGTATTTACCCAGGAGAAAGACAGTAGGACGGAGGAACTTGGGGCAGTCACTGGAAGTGTCTTGAGAGCAGTCGGCGTTACCGTCGAAGAAGTGCTGAAGGTGCAATCGTGTATGAAGGACATTGTGGGAAACTAGAGAGGAAATTGCAGGAGCCCGGGTTGAAATTTACGAGCCATCTCGAAATACAGGAGAGGTGCTGGAAGACTGGAGGGTGGCAAATGTTGTGCCTCTTTTCAAGAAGAGCTGCAGGGAAAATACTGGGAACTATAGGCCGGTGAGCTTAACATTTGTAGATTTGGACAAAAATGCTGGAGGAACTCAGCGGGTGAGGCAGCACCTATGGAGCGAAGGATAGATGCTGCCTCACCCGCTGAGTTTCGCCAAAAAATGTTTCTACCTTCAATTTTCCAGCATCTGCAGTTCCTTCTTTAACATTTGTAGAGGAAAGTTACGAGAGAGTGTTCTGAGGAATAGGTTATACGAGCATTTGGATGGGCAAGGGCTGATTAGGGATAGTCAGCATGGATTTATACATGGGAGGTCGTGTCTCACAAATCTGATTGATTTTTTTTGAAGACTTGACCAAAAAGGTCGATGGGCAGAGCTGTAGATGTTGTGTACAAGGACTTCAGTAAGACGATCGACAAGGTTGCGCATGGTAGGCTGCTCTGAAACGTTAGATCGCATGGGATCCAAGGAGAAACATAGAAACATAGAAACATGGAAATTAGGTGCAGGAGTAGGCCATTCGGCCCTTCGAGCCTGCACCGCCATTCAATATGATCATGGCTGATCATCCAACTCAGTATCCCGCACCTGCCTTCTCTCCATACCCCCTGATCCCCTTAGCCACAAGGGCCACATCTAACTCCCTCTTAAATATAGCCAATGAACTGGCCTCAACTACCCTCTGTGGCAGAGAGTTCCAGAGATTCACCACTCTCTGTGTGAAAAAGATAGCTGAATGGTTAGAAAATTGGCTCCATGGAAGGAAGCAGAAGGTCGCTTCTCAGACTGGAGGTCTGTGACCAGTGGTGTGCCTCGGGGTTCGGTGCTGGGCCCGTTACTGTTTGTCATCTACATCAATGAAGTGGATGAGAACATGCAGGGCAAGATTAGCAAGTTTGCTGATGCTACAAAAGTGAGTGGGTGCCCGAGATAGTGAAGATGGTTGTGAACGATTGCAGCAAGCTCTGGATCGATTAGCCAGGTGGGTGGAGGAATGGTTGATGGAATTCAACATAGAGAAGTGTGAGGTGTTGCATTTTGGGACGTTCAACCTACACAGTCAATGGTTGGCCTCTGGGGAGTGTTGTAGAGCAGAGGGATTTAGGAGTGCAGGTGCATGGTTCCTTGAAGGTCAAGTCGCAGGTAGGTAAGGTGGTCAAAAGGGCTTTTGGCACTTTGGCCTTCAACATTCAGATTTTTGAGTATAGAAGTTGGGAGGTCATGTTGCAGTTGTATAAGACGTTGGTGAGACCGCATTTAGAATATTGTGTTCAGTTCTGGGCACCATGTTACAGGAAAGATATTGTCAAGCTTGAAAGGGTTCAGAAAAGATTTACGAGGCTGTTGCCAGGACTAGAGGGTGTGAGCTATAGGGAGAGGTTGTGTAGGCTGGGTCTCTATTCCTTGGTGCGCGGGAGGATGAGGGGAGATCTTACAGAGGTGTGTAAAATCATGAGAGGAATAGATCGGGTAGACGCACTTGCCCAGAGTAGAGGAATCGAGGACCAGAGGACATAGGTTCAAGGTGAAGGGGAAAAGATTTAATAGGAATCTGAGGGGTAACTTTTTCCCCCAAAGGGTGCTGGGTGTATGGAACAAGCTGTCAGATGAGGTAGTTGAGGCTGGGACTATCGCAACATTTAAGAAACGGTTAGACAGGTACATGGATATGACAGGATATGGACCAAGCGCAGGCAGGTGGGACTAGTGCAGCTGGGACATGTTGGGCAGTGTGGGCAAGTTGGGCCAAAGGGCCTGTTTCCACACTGTATCACTCTGTGACTCTATAATGCCGAGATACATTAATCTCATCTGCTCACACCCGATCCGCATCCCTCCATCCCCTGCATATCTGTGCCTTTCTAAAAGACTCTTCAATGCCACTGTTGTATCTACCACCCCTGTAGTTCCAGGCATCCACTGCCTCATGTGTAACAAACATGCCCCACACATCTCCTTAAATCGTTGCCCCTTTCAACTTGAAGCTCTGCCCTCCATCCAAGGATAAAGGTTCTGACTGTCTACCCTATCTGAACCTCATAATTTTATATACTTCTATCAGGTCTCCCCTCAACCTCCAGCATGTCAGAAACAACAATCAGAGTCTGTCCCAGCTCCATTTATAGTTAATACCCTCTCATCCAGGCCGTATTCTGGTAATGTGTAGGAAGGAACTGCAAATGCTGGTTTCAACCGAAGATAGACGCAACATGCTGGAGTAACTCAGCGTAGGACAGGCAGCATTTCTGGATAGAAGGAATGGGTGACGTTTTGGGTAGAGATGCTTCTTCAGTCTGAAGAAGGGTCTCAGACCCAAAACATCAGTCTGAAGAAGGGTCTCAATGCGAAACATCACCCATTCCGTCTCTCCAGAGATGCTGCCTGTCCCGCTGAGTTACTCCAGCATTTGTGTCTATCTTCAGTGTCCTGGTGAATCAGTTTATAACCATATAACCATATAACAATTACAGCACGGAAACAGGCCATCTCGGCCCTACAAGTCCGTGCCGAACAATTTTTTTTTCCCCTTAGTCCCACCTTCCTGCACTCATACCATAACCCTCCATTCCCTTCTCATCCATATGCCTATCCAATTTATTTTTAAATGATACCAATGAACCTGCCTCCACCACTTCCACTGGAAGCTCATTCCACACTGCTACCACTCTCTGAGTAAAGAAGTTCCCCCTCATATTACCCCTAAATTTCTGTCCCTTAATTCTGAAGTCATGTCCTCTTGTTTGAACTGTTTAGTTTATTGTCACGTGTACCGAGGTACAGCGAAAAGTTTTTGTTGTGTGCTAACCAGTCAGTGGAAAGACAATACATGATTACAATCGAGCCGTTTACAGCATATAGATAAATGATAAGGGAATAATGTTTAGTGCAAGATAAAGCCAGTAAAGTCTAATCAGAGATAGTCCAAAGGTCATCAATGAGGTAGATAGTAGTTCAGGACCGCTCTCTGGTTATTGTAGGATGATTCAGTTGCCTGATAACAGCTGGGAAGAAACTGTCCCTGAATCTGGATGTGTGCGTTTTTAAACTTCTATGCCTTTTGCCCGATGGGGCAGGGGAGTGGCCAGGGTGTGACTCGTCCTTGATTATGTTGCTGGCCTTGCCGAGGCAGCGTGAAGAGTAAATGGAGTCAATGGAAGGGAGGGTTGGTTTGTGTGTTGGTCGAGGATGAGTTGTTTTGCGCGATGGTCTCTTCTGCACCCTCTCCAAAGCCTCCCTAACTTTCCTCTAATTGGGCGACAAGAACTGCAGGCAGCTCTCCACCCGTGTCTTCAGAACGTTGCACGGTGAAATAGTCCAATTACCACTTCCAGTGTTACCACTTTCTAGGCTCCCATATTTGAGAAAGCACTTATGTATTCATTGATTGTAAACATTCAACTGGTTGGGGACTAAGAGCTACTGAATTCTACGGAACACTACATTGTAACCATATTCGTAACCCCATTCTGCACCCATGTGGAACGGGAATGAAAACTTTAAAACTTAAATATGTTGGCAACCAAAACCAATGTGACATCCTGTATAATCCCATCTGCAAGGAAACCTGATTAAGAATTTAAAGATTGAGTCATCATACAGCATAATCCTTTCAGAATTCCTTTTTTAATTTAATTTGTAGTGTTTCAAAGCCTGAGATGAATATTAATGTTTTCATTACTTGAAACTGTTTTTGATTTCCTTTATTACCGATTGTCATTGGATCATTTGTTTCTTTTGTACACCAGAATATAATAACTGATTGGGCTCTTCATACTCAAAATGTCCCTCGATCTTCCTTCATTTGTTTTCCAAGCACATCCCCCAGAGATGATAAAGCCCTCAATGAAAACTGCCATTCCCATGATGGAAACAAATCACCTGGACAGCCTTGTTTGACATTATTACAGGAAAAATAAAATATGACTGTTCATTGTGGTGTAATTTTGGTTTGATGTTTTGTTTAGTTTCGTTTAGAGATGCAGCGCGGAAACAGGACGGTCCAGGCCACCGAGTCCGCACCGACCAGCGATCCCCACACATGGTCGCCCAATTATAGGGAGGATGTCAACAAAATAGAGAGAGTACAGAGGAGATTTACTGGAATGTTGCCTGGGTTTCAACAACTAAGTTACAGAGATAGGTTGAATAAGCTAGGTCTTTATTCTCTGGAGCGCAGAAGGTTAAGGGGGGACTTGATAGAGGTCTTCGACGCCGATGATCCAGCTTCGCGGCAGAGGGCCTGAGAACATCGAGTTGGCTGAGGAGGCCACATATAGACCCCGACCTCGGGTGGACTATGAGGGGGAGAACTGGATATTTTTAGTGCCTTCCCTCACAGTGAATTCTGCTGTGGGGGGACGTTTCATGTTGATTTCTATAGTGTACTGTTCTGTGTCTTTTCTTCTTTTTCTCTTTTTTGTTTTGTATGGATTTATTGACATTTGATCTGTTCAATTAATTTAATCAATCTCTGTAAAGCACTTTGGTTCAAATACTGGTTTTGTTGAAAAGTGCTATATAAATAAACATTATTATTATTATTATTATTTAAAATGATGAGAGGGATAGACAGAGTTGATGTGGACAAGCTTTTCCCTTTGAGAATAGGGAAGATTCAAACAAGAGGATATGACTTCAGAATTAAGGGACAGAAGTTTAGGGGTAACATGAAGGGGAACTTCTTCACTCTCTGTGGTAGCGGTGTGGAATGAGCTTCCAGTGGAAGTGGTGGAGGCAGGTTCGTTGGTATAATTTAAAAATAAATTGGATAGGCATATGGATGAGAAGGGAATGGAGGGTTATGGTATGAGTGCAGGCAGGTGGGACTAAGGGAAAAAAAGTTGTTCGGCACGGACTTGTAGAGCTGAGATGGCCTGTTTCCGTGCCGTAATTGTTATATGGTTATATGGTTATATGGTTAACACTATCCTACACCCACTAGGGACAATTTCTATACCAAGCCGATTAACCTACAAACCTGTAGGTCTGGAGAAACATAGAAACATAGAAAATATGTGCAGGAGGAGGCCATTCGGCCCTTCGAGCCAACACCGCCATTCATTGTGATCATAGCTGATCGTCCCATATCAATAACCCGTGCCTGCCTTCTCCCCATATCCCTTGACTCCACTAGCCCCTAGAGCTCTATCTAACTCTCTCTTAAACCCAGTGATTTGGCCTCCACTGCCCTCTGTGGCAGGGAATTCCATAAATTCACAACTCTCTGGGTGAAAAAGTTTTATCTCACCTCAGTCTTAAATGACCTCCCCTTTATTCTAAGACTGTGGCCCCTGGTTCTGGACTCGCCCAACATTGGGAACATTTTTCTTGCATCTAGCTTATCCAGTCATTTTATAATTTTATATGTTTCTATAAGATCCCCACTCATCCTCCTAAACTCCAGTGAATACAAGCCTAGTCTTTTCAATCTTTCCTCATATGACAGTCCCGCCATCCCAGGGATCAATCTCGTGAACCCACGCTGCACTGCCTCAATCACAAGGATGTCCTTCCTCAAATTAGGAGACCAAAACTGTACACAATACTCCCGATGTGGTCTCACCAGAGCCCTATACAATTGCAGAAGAACCTCTTTACTCCTAAACTGAAATCCTTTAGCTGAGAGCGGGAGGAAATTGACCGTCTCGGAGAAAACCCACACGGTCACGGGGAGAATGTACAAACTCCGTACAGACAGCACCTGTAGTCAGGATCGGACCCCGTATACTTGGCGCTGTGAGCGCTGTAAGGCAGCAACTCTACCGCTGCACCACCGTGCCAGCCCTGTTGTTCTTCAGAAGAGGATGAGGGTGAACACAACTGTGGTGGAAATGACAAAGTTATTCTCGGCATAATGAGGAGAAAATATTAGCAAAGTCTGATAACTTCTGCTGTTCATTTACTAGCAATAGAACCAGATGACAAGTTTAAGGTGAGAAGGGAAGGGAACTCAAGGCCACTTTTTCACACAGAGGGCGGTGGGTATATGGAATAAACTGCCAGAGGAGGTAATTGAGGCTGGTACGAAAACAACATTTAACAGAGGCCGAGCCTGTTTTTGATTAGAGTGGGTGACTAGTGATTATTACAGGTGTCAGGGGTTATGGGGAGAAGGCAGGAGAATGGGGTTAGGAGGGAGAGATAGATGATTGAATGGCGGATTAGACTTGATGGGCCGAATGGCCTAATTCTGCTCCTATTACTTATGGATATGCAGGAAATGGAGGGATATGGATCAGGTACAGGCAGAGGAGATTAGTTTCACTTGGCATGATGTTCAGCATGGACATTGTGGGCCGAAGGGCCTGTTCCTGCACTGTACTGGTCTGTGTTCCATGAAGACTGCCAGTTAATGCAGTGAGAACTACAAGTGAAAGCAAGTGGCAGAACATCGGAATGCCAACTCCGTGACCTGGGACATCATTCTCATAGTGTGCAGTCACAGTGCCAACGTCTAATTGAAAATCGCTTCTTCAATTATCACTTTTTGCTTTGGTGTCAACTTCTTAAATATTAAAAGATAATATTGATATTACAGTTTGTGTTTCTTTGCCAGAATATGTGATGCGGAGCTGATTATGACATTTTGGCATGGCCGACAATTGAATCACCCTCCTTGATTCAACACAACATTAACATTGAGGGGATTGGATTCATCTACGTTTGGGAAGGCAGAGATTGATCAAACTATCGTGATTTTGCAAGGGGGAGGGTTGTGTCTGAGCAATTTGTTTGTGTTTTGTGAAGGGATAACAATGCATATTGATGATGGCAGTGCGGTTGGGGCAGTCCATCTACACTTACTTCAGGAAGAACGTTGACCAGGTCTGATGTGGAAGATTGGGCCTAAAGATTAGAGTGCATGGAATTCAAGTGGAGTTGACAAACTGGTACCAAAATTGGCTTGATAAGTGGAGGCCTAATGCTGCTCCTATAACTTACGAGACGGTCGGGCTGGCGTGAACAAGGAAGGGCCCGGAGTGGGGAGGGAGTGGTGGCGGGGTGCCGAGAACAAAGATCAGCCATGTTTGAATCGTGTAGTAGACTCGATGGGCTGAATGGCCCAATTCTGCTCCTATGCCTTAGGGTCTTATGCAATGGAGGGATATAGGACATGTGCAGGCATCTGAGATTTGTTTATCTTGGTATCATTTTCAGCATCAACATCGTAGACCAAAGATCATATTCCTGTGTTGTTCTTTTCTATGTTCAATAAAAGAAAGCAAGGCATAGAAAGAAACTAGCTAAATAAACCATCTGGTCAAGACCCAGATGATCTAAAGAGTTAAAGCAGAGCAGCAGAGGTTGGGAGATGGAGGTGTGCAGGCAGGCACTATCTATCTACCTCATTGGTGACCCTCGGACTATCCTTGATCGGACTTTGCTGGCTTTACCTTGCACTAAACGTTAATCCCTCATCATGCGTCTACACGCTGTAAATGGCTCGGTTGTAATCATGTTTTGTCTTTGTGCTGACCTGCTACAAAAGCTTTTCACTGTACCTTGGTACACCGTGACAATAAACAAAACTGAAGGGAGAACCTTGGATGAAGTGGCAAGTTGAGCAGCCTCCAGTAACCTGCATGGAAAAGACAGAGATGGAGACCACATATTAGATGTATGTGGATACAGTGAGTCCTCATTCCAACCATCAATACAGAACCTCACACCATTCTGAAAGTGTTCATTCACAAATGCCACAAGACACCGCTCCACTAGTGGGAGAGTCTAGAGCTAGAGGTCATAGCCTCAGAATTAAAGGATACTTTCATTCCTTTAGGAAGGAGATGAGGAGGAATTTCTTTAGTCAGAGGGCGGTGAATCTGTGGAATTCTTCGCCACAAAAGGCCGTGGAGATAAAAGTCAGTGGATATATTTAAGGCAGAGATAGCTAGATTCTTGATTCGTACAGGTGACAGAGGTTATGGGGAGAAGGCAGGAGAATGGGGTTAGGAGGGAGTGATAGATCAGCCATGATTGAATGGCGGAGTAGACTTGATGGGCCGAATGGCCTAATTCTATCACTTTAGACCTTATGAAGAAAAGCATGACTTCCAGAAGCATCAATAGGGGTTGTGGGGGAAAAGGCTGAAGGTAATATAAATACCAAAGGCCACAAATTGCCAAATGGGAATATGGCAGCTCTTGCTCAAGGTTGAGCCATGCTTTGGTGAAGAAGTAACATCTCTGTATCGCATCTCCAATGCATGTTGACATTCTCTCATCGTTACTGTGTCGATATTCTCAAACTCCCTAATAGCAATGCAGGTACACTTCCATCACAAGGACAGCAATAATTTCAGGATTAGTTTTTAGTTTACTTTTAGCTTGGAGACACAACCCTGAACCAGGCCCTTCGGCCCACCGAGTCCGCACTGACCAGCGGTCCCCGCACACATTAATACAAGCCTACACACACTGGGGACAATTTACACTTATACCAAGGATACAAACCCAAGCCGATTAACCTACAAACCTGTGGAGCATGAGAGGAAAGCTGAGATCTCGGAGAAAACCCACGCGGTCACGGGGAGAACGTACAAACTCCGTACAGACAAGTACCCAGAGTTGGGATCGAACCCGGGTCTCTGGTGCTGCAAGTGCTGTCATATGCCCCTGTCCCACTTAGGAAACCTGAACGGAAACCTCTGGAGACTTTGCCCCCCACCCAAGGTTTCCGTGCGGTTCCCGGAGGTTTTTGTCAGTCTCCCTACCTGCTTCCACTACCTGCAACCTCCGGCAACCAACTGCAACCTCCGGGAACCGCACGGAAACCTTGGGTGGGGCGCAAAGTCTCCAGAGGTTTCCGTTCAGGTTTCCTAAGTGGGACAGGGGCATAAGGCAGCAACTCTACCGCTGCGCCACCGTGCCGAACCTTCATGAAGAAGCCAGTTTGCAGTGTCTCAAAGTAGCAATAAATTATGGGATCGTCAACAATAAAAAATCTGGATAAAAGTGAACTGCATTAAAATGACAAAGATAATGAGCTCATTATTAGACTTGCAGTCATTTGAAGTACTCAGCCAAACATCATTTGGATTTCATTTGGTTTCCATCATGTACAGAAAACTGAACCATAAGACTATGAAACACAGGCCAGCACTAACATGACAATTCAATTTCGGGCGGCGCTGTGGTGCAGCTGGTAGTGCTGCTGCCTCGCAGCGCCAGAGACCTGGATTCAATCCCAATCTTCAGTGCTGCCTGTGTGGAGTTTGCACGTTCTCCCTGTGACTGCATGGGTTTCCTGCGGGTGCTCCAGTTTCCTCCCACATCAAGTCAAGTCAAGTTTATTCGTCACATGCACATACGAGATGTGCAGTGAAATGAAAAGTGGCAATGCTCGCGGACTTTGTGCAAAAAGACAAACAAACAAACAACCAAACAAACTACAAACAGAATGGAACAGAATCACATATTAAATATTGTGGGCGGATTGAAAAAGGGAAAAAAACAGCAATTTAAAAAAAAAGCAGTAGAGTGGTTCAGTAAAGTTAGTCCCTGGTGAGATAGGAGTTTACAGTCCTAATGGCCTCTGGGAAGAAACTCCTTCTCAACCTCTCCGTTCCCACCGTATGGCAACGGAGGCGTTTGCCTGACCGTAGCAGCTGGAACAGTCCGTTGCAGGGGTGGAAGGGGATAGCATAGAACTAGTGTGGGCGGGTGAATGATGATCAGCGTGGACACGATGGGCCGAAGGGCCTGTTTCCATGCTGTATCTCTAAACTAAACTAATCTATGGTCTCGACTCCACTTTTGTTCCTGATTTCCATTAGGTTTGACTCCCATATATTCTCGAAACCTGCCTCAGCCTTAAATATATTCGACAAATCAGTCTCTCTGAGTTTCAAAACCCAAAGGTTCATAAGCAAAGCACAAACTGCTCTGAGGAACTCAACAAATCAGGCAACATCCGTGGAGGGAAATGGACAGACAACTGTTTGGGTCGGGATCTTTCTTCAGAACAAAAGTTACGCATTTTATTTTAAAAAAATCAGACACAAAATGCTGGAGTAACTCAGCAGGTCACGTCAGTGGAGGACGCGGATAGGCGACGTATTGGGTCAGGACCCTTCTTCACATTCATGTCCTCCAGAGATGCTGCCTGATCTGCTGAGTAACTCGAACCATTTGTGTCTTTTTTTTGTAAACCAGTATCTGTTGTCCCTTGCGACCACTTGATTAATAAAAACAGATGATTATTCGATGGAATTAAATTACTGAATAGCCACGTTCAGAGATATCACACGATCACGTGATAGGAGGAGAATTAGGCCATTCGGCCCATCAAGTCTTCTCCGTCATTCGATCATGGCTGATCCATCATTTCCCTCCTAACCCCATTCTCCCATCTTCTCCCCACAACCTCTGACACTCAACATATCTGTGGGTATTTGTGCACACAAAGTCAACAAGATACAGACGTAATTGGGAATGTGTGCGGATTGGTGGCTCTTATTGCAAACAGTATTTAGTGCAAAAAGTGGAAATCGTTCTTCAACTCCAATCCTTCTTGAGTCTGAAGAAGGGCCAAGATCCGAAATGTCATACGTCTATTTTGTTCCATGGATGCTGCCTGAGTTCATCTGGCAGTTTGCTTTTTGCTGAAGACCCCCAGCGTCAGTGGTCTACTGTGCTTCTAAAGATTCCCGACCTGTCATAGAGTCATGGAGTGATACAGCGTGGAAATTGGCCATTTGGCCCAACTTGCCCACACCGGCCAACATGTCCCATCTACACTAGTCCCACCTGCCTGCATTTGGCCCATATCACTAAAAAAACTGTACCTGACTAACTTTCTTAAACGTTGGGATAGTCCCAGTCTCAACTACCTCCTATGGCAGCTTGTTCCATACACCCATCACCCTTTGTGTGAAAAAGTTACCTCTCAGGTACCTATTAAATCTTTCCCCCTTCACCTTAAACCTATGTCCTCAGGTCCTCGATTCACCTACTCTGGGCAAGAGACTGTACATCTCGGCAAGAGACTAGGAAGAAATTTCCTAAATTGCTATCCTTAGGTTTTCTGTTTTAGAGATGCAGCATTGAAACAAACTATCGGCCAACCAAGTCCACACATCGATCACCCACTAGTTCTGGGTTCTCCCACTTTTCCATCTTCTTCTTCTTGCGAATGAAAACACAAATAAACCAAAGGAAATAGTTCGATCTCAAGCCGGGTGTTGAGCAGCCAGGTTGTTGTCTCTGTTGGCGTCAATGTCTGCCAGGTCCTGAGCTCCATTTGGTGTGGTGGTAGAGCGGGCACTCAGAGATGACATGGTTGGCTGTCTGTTGTTTTCCATCTTTTCCATCGATCCCCTGAATATTAAGGGCGATTTACAGAAGCCAATTAACCTACAAACCCGCACGTCTTTGGATATGGTAGGAAATCGGAGCATCGGAGGAAACCCATGGAGAACATACAAACTCCACACAGACAGCATCCGAGGTCAGGATTGAACCCGGGTCTCTGGAGCTGTGAGGCAGCAGCTCTACCGATTGTTCCCATACAAGGGGAAGCATCTCTCAGGATCTATAAAACCCTCTTTAAATGTATCAGTCTGATGCCCAACGCATCACCGATTCCTGCCCAACGCATCACCGATTCCTGCCCAACGCATCACCGGTTCCTCGCTCCCCTCCATTGAGTCTGTCCAAAGCAAGCGTTGTCTGCGGAGGGCGCTCAGCATCGCCAAGGACTGCTCTCACCCCAACCATGGACTGTTTACCCTCCTCCCTCCTACCATCCGGGAGGCGCTACAGGTCTCTCCGTTGCCGAACCAGCAGGTCGAGGAACAGCTTCTTTCCGGCGGCTGTCACTCTACTCAACAACGTACCTCGGTGACTGCCAATCACCAACCCCCCCCCCCCCCCTCCCCTCCCGGACACTTATTATTATTTATTCAAATCGTTTGCTATGTCGCTCTTCCAGGGAGATGCTAAATGCATTTCGTTGTCTCTGTACTGTACACTGACAATGACAATTAAAATTGAATCTGAATCTGAATCTGAATCTGAATGCTTTCACTTTCTTCCTGACTTCAGAGACTATGCGCTCTGTTGACCAAGTCATTTTGTTTAGGCAACCTATTCATCTCAGAAATAATTCGAGTAAACCTTCCCTGTGCTGGCTGCTATGCACGTATGTACATCCCTCCTTAAATGAGCTGAACAAAATTACACGCAGAGCTCCAGGTGTGGACTCACCAAAGAAGAAGGTTCCCCACCCGAAACATCACCCATTCCTACTCTCCAGGGATGCTGCCTGTCCCACTGAGTTACTCCAGCATTTTGTGTCTCTCTTCACCAAAGCCTTGTCTAGTTGTACAAAGAGTTCCTCTTTTTGCACTCCGTCCATTTTGCCATTAAGGCCAAAACTCCGATTACTTTCCTAATTACTTTTCTAGTTTAGTTTATTGTCACATGTACCGAGGTACAGCGAAAAGCTTTCAGTTGCATGCTATCCAGTCAGCGGAAAGACTATAGATAATTACAATCCAGTCGTCCACAGTATACAGATACTTGTTGTGTACAAACACTCACATATCTTTCTGAATATAATTTATATAATGTCAATTATATAAAAAATATTATATAGTTTCATTTAATTTAATAAACATCTGCTTTCTTATTATTACTACTGAAGTGGATATTCATATTTCTGCAAACTATCCTCCATCTGATGTATTTTTGCCCACTCAATAAACCTCTCCATATCCCTCCATAACATTTTTCTACCCATCCTGTGACTCACTTGTATCATCAGCGTTCTTAGAATCTTCACTTAAATCATTAATATCAATTTTATTAACATGAATATAAACTATAAATAACTGATCTAACATTGGTACCTGTTCGTAGATTGCCATCCTGAAACTAACTCATTTATATTTAGTTCATTTTCGTAACTCCACAAGTAGTGAATGAGTTAGGTTAGACGTACAACTGAAATGCCATTTAACTTGGGAGTACCTGTGAGAGGAGATAAACTTGAAGCAACATGAACAAGGGTTGCAGAGAGTACTGAAATATTTTCAACGACATGCGCATTTTGTCCTTTTTATTCTACACCATCACCTGAAGTTCCTTGTGCACAGATGATATAGACAATAGATAATAGACAATAGGTGCAGGAGTAGGCCTTTTGGCCCTATGAGCCAGCACCGCCATTCAATGCGATCATGGCTGATCATACCCAATCAGTACCCCGTTCCTGCCTTCTCCCCATATCCCCTGACTCCGTTATTTTTAAGAGCCCTATCTAGCACTCTCTTGAAAGCATCCAGAGAACCTGCCTCCACCGCCCTCTGAGACAGAGAATTCCACAGACTCACCACTCTCTGTGAGAAAAAGTGTTTCCTCGTCTCCGTTCTAAATGGCTTACTCCTTATTCTTAAACTGTGGCCCCTGGTTCTGGACTCCCCCAATATCGGGAACATGTTTCCTGCCTCTAGTGTGTCCAAGCCCTTAACAATCTTATATGTTTCAATGAGATCATCTCTCACCCTTCTCCAGAGTGTACAAGCCCAACTGCTCCATTCTCTCAGCAAATGACAGTCCCGCCATCCCAGGAATTAACCTTGGACAAATAATACACTGCACTCCCTTAATAGCAAGAATGTCCTTCCTCAAATGAGGGGACCAAAACTGCACACAATACTCTAGGTGTGGACTCACTAGGGCTCTGTACAACTGCAGAAGGGCCTCTTTGCTCCTATATTTGATTCCTCTTGTTATAAAGGCCAACATGCCATTCGCTTTCTTCACTGCCTGCTGTACCTGCATGCTTACTTTCATAGACTGATGTGCAAGGACCCCCAGATCCCGTTGTACTTCCCCTTTTCCCAACTTGACGCCATTTAGATAGTAATCTGATTCATCAAAAAAAAAGACACAAAGTGCTGGAGTAACTCAACGTCTCTGGAGAGCATGAATAAGTGACGTTTCGGGTCAGGACCCTTCTTCGGACTGATTGTAGCAGTGGGGAGAAAGCCAGCAGAGAGGGTGGGGTGGAGGGGATCAAAGCTAGGGAAGTGGTAGGTGTTTACTAGTGAGGGGGGGGTTTGGATGACAGATGCGGACATAGATGAGAAGAAGACAAATGGCTATGAGATAGTTGAGTTTAGTTTAGTTTAGAGATACAGCGCGGAAACAGGCCCTTGAACCTGGGACTCTGGGCTCTGTAAGGCAGCAGCACTACTGCTGCACCACCGTGCCGTCCGGGAGATAAGGAGAGAAGAAACGTGAAGTGCGAAGCCAGAAGGGGGATATATGTGGAAGGGGGGGGGGAAGGAGAAGGGGGGGGGGGGGGGGGGGAGTGGGGGAAATGGGTGCATTTCCAGGTGGGGCCCAGGGGGAGTGAGGGGGGGGGGGGGGGAGTGATGGGGGAGAGAGGGTTGGGGTGTTATGAGTTAGTTACCAAGAATTGGAGAATTCAATGTTCATACAGTTGGGCGGTAAGCTACCCAAATGGAATATGAGGTTCTGTTTCTCCAGTTTGCATGTGATCTCACTCTGGCAGTGGAGGAGGCCTGGGGCAGCAAGGTCGGTATTGGAGTGGGAAGGGGAGTTTAAATAGTTAGCAACTAAGAGATCCAGTGGATTGAGCACAAGAGTTCGCTGAAGCAGTCGCCTAGTCGATGCTTGGTCTCTCCGATGTAAAGGAGGCCACATCTTCAGCAGTAGATGCAATGAGAGGAGGTGGATGTGAACCTCTGTCTCACCGGGAGGGGCTGCTGGGGTCCCTGGATGGATGTGAGGGAGGAGGTTTAGTTTTAGCTCAGAGATACAGCGTGGAAACGAGCGCTTCGGCCCAGCGAGGCCACGCTGACGAATGTCCTAAGCACATTAACACTATCCGACATACACTAGGGGACAATTTACAATGACACCGAGCCAGTTAACCTAATTACCTGTAGGTCTTTGGAGTGCGGGAGGAAGCCGGAGCACCCAGAGAAAGCCCACGCAGCTCACGGGGAGAACGTACAAACTCCGTACACACAGCACCCGTGGTCAGGATCGAACTCGGGTCTCTGGTGCTGTAAGGCAGCAACTCTACTGCTGCATCACCGTGCCGCCCCTGGTGTAGAGATATAGGGAGAGGTGGTACATTACCTGCAGTTGCAGGAGTAAGCACCTGGGGAGGGGGATGTTTGGGTGGGAAGGGGTGAGTGAACCATGGGGTTGTGGAGAGTGTGGTCTCTGCGGAAAGGGATGACGTGACTGGTGCTGGGATCGTGTTGAAGATGAAATATGGGTGGATGATGTGTTGGATGTGAACACAGGCTGGGTAAAAGGTAAGGACCACCAATTGGAAAGCCCGTTGGGGTCCCTGGATGGATGCGAGCTTAGAGGAGGGTGGCACGGTGGCGCAGAGGTAGAGTTGCTGCCTTACAGCGCCAAAGTGTCTGTTTCTGTGCTGTATCTCTAAACCCAACTAAACTAAGAAGGTGCATGTGCAAATCTACAGTATATATCTATGGATGGAATTGCCTGTGTGACCTTGCTACTACTGATGGGGATGAAATGCTGCATTGTACATGTATTTTGCTCTTAAGAGGAATTTATGACCCTCCATGATGAAATTATTTACTGTTAGGTAAACATTAGGTCAGGTCAGTTAATGTTTAATTTCACTTTGGTAAATTAATATTTTATATTTGAAGACTGGCAGATTCCATACTGCAGTTTAGAAGTTTGCCCTTCAAATTGCAGTTGAAGTCAGGAATTGTAGTTATGTGGTAGTCTAGAGTAAAACAGCACTATATAACGTTATACTCGTTTCACAATTCGGGTTTTTCCCCCCTAAGTATCTCTGGAGTTTAATGCAGAAATGTATGTACTGATAAATATGTTAATATAGATGCTGGCAGAAGGAGCTGCAGATGCTGGTTAACAAAAAAAGATACAAAGTGCTGGATTAACTCAGCAGGTCAGGCAGCTTCTCTGGAGAACATGAATAGGTCGGCACGGTGGCGCAGCGGTAAGGTTGTTGCCTTAAAGCGCCACAGGATTGGGCTCAATCCTGACTACGGGTGCTAGTCTGTGCGGAGTTTGTACGTTCTCCCCTGACCTGCGTGGGTTTTCTCCGGGATCTCCGGTTTCCTCCCCGACTGCAAGAACGTACAGGTTATGTAAGTCAATTGGCTTGGTATAATTGAAATTCGTCCCTAGTGCGTGTAGGATAGTGTAAAGGGCCTGTCCCACGAGCATGCGACTCCATGCGGCAAACGCGACCTAAAGGACCTGTCCCACCAGCATGCGCCTGCATGCGGCAAGCGCAACCTAACGTGGTCGCTTGAGCCGTACGGCCTGGCGGGGCCGGTCACACTTCGATCGCTGGAGCCGTATGGAGTTGTGCGGAGCTGGTCCCGACATCGCGCGGGGCTCCGACAAACTGACCGTGTTCAAAAATTCCGTGCGGCAACGGACCGCCGGCCCGCAGCCGCCTCGACGCCGTACGTCACGCGCGAACTTCTCGCAGACTTCGCTCGCATTTGATGTCACTCACTCAACCTCCGCGCGGCCCCCGCTTCTAGTTAAGTCGCGCTTGCCGCATGCAAGAGCATGCTGGTGGGACCGGCCCTTTAGGTCGCGCTTGCCACACGGAGTCGCATGCCCCTTTGGGACAGGCCCTTGAGTGTGCGAGGATCGCTGGTCCACGCAGACTGGGTGGGCCGAAGGTCCTGTTTCCGCGCTGTATCTCTAAACTGAACTGAAGGTGACGTTTCGCGCCGGGGGGGGGGGCCTTTTTCAGACTGACTGTGGTGGAGTGAGGAAGATGGGAGGGGCACGACAATGCTTGGTAAGTGATAGATTGACACAGGTGGCGGAGGAGAGCTTTATAGGCTGAGGGTTGGACATGGGCATCATTGAATCACTTGTGGCAATCTCTCCTCACTGTCCCTCAGAGAATACAATGTTTTATACGGCCAGAAACAATATTTAATCAACAACTTTATGAATTATTTTTATAGATGGTGTAATTGAAAGTCCCTTTATGTCTAATTGTTGTTAATTAAACACTAGGTTGTTGGAAAAAACAATTAAAAGAGAACTACTGTTCACCTTGAGTGAGTCAACGAAAAGACAGCAGACATATTGATTTCACTCGTTTATGTTTCTGGAGCTATTCTACTTACATTAAAGACATTATCTGAACTGCAGCTCATCTTGTTGGCCGTGATGTGCAAGATGATCACCCTTAACATTTCATTATATGGGAGGGAGTCACACAGGTTTACACAGGTCTGTGGAAAGAGTGCAGAGGATATTTAGGGATAGTTTTCTCTGGAATGCCAGAAGTTATGGAAAGGCCTGATAGAGGTATATAAAAATTATGTGTGGCATAGATATTGTTGATAGTCACTGTAGATCCTTTCCCCCACCCCCAAGATGGTAGATTCAAAGATTATTAAGGGTTTGGACACGCTAGAGCAGGAAACATGTTCCCGATGTTGGGGGAGTCCAGAACCAGGGCCACTGTTTAAGAATAAGGGGTAAAGCAATTTGGAACGGAGATGAGGAAACACTTTTTCACACAGAGAGTTGTGAGTCTGTGGAATTCTCTGCCTCAGAGGCAGTGGAGGCCGGTTCTCTGGATACTTTCAAGAGAGAGCTGGATAGGGCTCTTAGAGATAGCGGAGTCAGGGGATATGGGGAGAAGGCAGGAACGGGGTACTGATTGTGGATGATCAGCCATGATCCCATTGAATGGCGGTGCTGGCTCTAATGGCCGAATGGCCTACTCCTGCACCTATTGTCTATTGTCAAATCCTAGATGGCATAGCTTTAGGGTGAGAGGGGCAAAGTTTAAAAGAGAAGTGTGGGGCAAGTGTTTTACACAGAGGGTGGTCAGAGATACAGTGTGGAAACAGGCCCTTCGGCCCAACTTGCCCATGCCGACCAACGTCCCATCTACACTAGTCCCACCTGCCTGCGTTTGGCCCAAATCCAGCCAAACCTGTCCTATCCATGCACCTGTCTACATGTTTCTTAAATGTTGCGATAGTCCCTGCCTTAATGACCTCCTCCGGCAGCTCGTTCCATACACCCAACGCCCTTTGTGTGTAAAGGCAACCCCTCAGGCTCCTATTAAATCTTCCCTCACCTCAAACCCATGTCCTCTGGTTCTCGATTCCCCTATTCTGGGCAAGAGAATCTGTGTGTCTACCTGATCTATTCTTCTCATGATTTTGTATTCCTCTTATGGTTTTTGTATGAGTGGTGGTGAGTGCCTGGAAAGCACTGCCTCTGTGGTGGAGGCAAATGTGACAGTGGCCTTTGAGAGACCTTTGAGGCGGGCACAGATATATAAGGAATGGAGGAATATGGGTTATGGGCAGGCAGATAAGAGATGTTGCTGGCATCATGTTCGGCACAGACATTGTGGGCCAAAGGGCCTGTTACGTGCAGTACTGTTCAATGTTCTATATGGTTGATGTTATATATCTATGGCTAGATTATAAATAAAATTATTTGTTTATGAGTATAGAAGTTGGGTGGTCATGTTGCGGTTATTTAAGACGTTGGTGAGGCAGCTTTTAAAGTATTGCATTCAGTTCTGGGCACCATGTTATAGGAAAGATGTTGTCAAGTTTGGACTCTATTCTCTGGAGCGCAGGAGGATGAGGGTGATCTCGTAGAGGTGTATGAAATCCTAAGTGGAATAGATTGGGTAGGCACGCAGAGTCCAGAGTAGGGGAATCAAGAACCAGAGGGCATAGGCTTAAGGTGAAGGGGAAAAGAATTTATAGGAACCTGAAGGGTAATTTTTTCACACAAAGGATGGTGGGTGTATGGAACGAGCCGCCGGAGAAGGTAGTTAAGACAGGGACTATCCCAACATTTATGAAGCAATTAGACAGATATATGGATAGGACCGGTTTAGACCAGTTGCTGAACACTTTAGCTCCCCTTCCCATTCCCAATCTGACCTTTCTGTTCTGGGCCTCCTCCACTGTCAGAGTGAGGCCCAGCACAAATTGGAGGAGCAGCACCTCACACAGTATTTCACTTGGGCAGCTTATACCCCAGCGGTATGAACATTGACTTCTCTAACTTCAAGTAACCCTTGCTTTCCCACTCTCTCCATCCTTTCCCTTCACAGTTCTCCCACCAGTCTGACTGTCCCCCCAGATTACATTGTACCTCTCCTCGCTAACATGTTACTTGAGTTTCATCTCTTTTGACCTCTTGCACTTCCTTATCTCTGTAACTCCCTCTCCCCTGACGCTCAGTCAGAAGAAGGGTCTTGACCCAAAACATCACCCATTCCTTCTCTCCAGAGATGCTGCCCGTCCCGCTGAGTTACTCCTGCATTTTGTGACTATCTTCCGTGTAAACCAGCATCTGCAGTTCCTTCCTAAACAGTTTTAGAGGGATATGGGGCAAACGCAGGCAGGCGGGACTAGCGTAGGTCAGTGTGGGCAAGTTGGGCTGAAGTTCCACACTCTCTGACTGTATCATTTCTAATACAGATCTTAAATGAAATTAACTAACCTAATATGATTCAACAGTTATATTGCAACTGTTGGAAATACACGGTTAGAACTTTTAGAAGATCCTTCATGTAACCACCTGTTCAGCCTGAATAATCCGTGCACATGAATTGAGATGCATAAATATTTCAAATTGAGGTGGTAAATGAAGTTTGAAAGGGACTTTTCACAAGTACTTGGATCAACCTAGACTTTGGAGATACATTATTTAAAGAGCATTGTGCTATCTTTTTCCAGGCCATTGTCCCTGTTAAAAGCAAAGTCCTTGAACGCTTTAAACACATTGAAGTACAGTTTCGCTCCATGCTCTTGAAGAAACAGACGGCAGCAGCACCCCCTTTCCATTTCAAACAGGTTTACAATCTGAAGGCCCTCAAGAGCGATTTTACAATCTTTGATCTCCATGTACAATCAACATCATTGCGCAACCTTTCTGCGCTCAGGCAAGACCGGCTCGTGTCTTTTCACGCCATTTAAACAAGGAAGAATAAATATGCCTGAAACTTTTCGGAACTTGTTGAGTTTAGATTATGAATTGCAGGAACTTAATGGGTTTCTCCACTCAATATGTAATGATGCTTCTTCCATTTAGTTAGCCTGCACTTTAATTTCCCCAGTCTCGATCATCTCGCCGAATAGTAACACCACTTCTCACTGGATCAATGTCGCCCAAATGATATTAATTCTTAAATTCAATAATTAGATCCTCCCCCAAACGCGGAAAGAGTGGGTGGTGGTGGTGGTGGGGGGAGAATTGCCCTCGGTGCAAAAGTTGCTGGTAACTTATTATCGCTTGAAACTACACCCTGGCGATGGATTAATATACAAACTGGAACAATCTTTATTTCCCCATCTGCTAATCGCACCCTTGCCGTCAGTATCTTGCGTTTGGGGTGTGTGTGTGTGTGTGGGGGGGGGGGGGGGGGGGTGTTATGAGATCACAATCCGCCAGCCTTCAAAGTAAGGTGTCTCCTTTGCAAACGCCACTGGACATTTTAAATAAATAATTTATTTCTTTAAATAAATAAAAAAACTGGCAGGCAGTGGCTGTGGAAGGTAACTGACAAGCGCTGTAAGATAGATGCACTACTGCGAAATTAACACAAAAAATGCCAATTAAATGAGTCGCGCGTCTAAAGCGCCCAGTGCACGCAGTCTCTCCGTGCTTTGCAATAATATTTAAGTAAAAGACGCCAGTTTTTGACGCAGGGAGATCTTGTCTCTTTCAAGAGGCAATTTTAAGTACGTCATTAATATGGCGCCAAAAGATTTTGAAGTATGAGCTATTTTGTTGCTAGGTCCCGTAGTGTTCGCCTGTGCCAACAGAAATCGCCTTGTTTTTTCTGGAGGGACATTTGCCCAAAGTGAGTCTCCCTCTTGCGATCTGCCCGCCCGGGCTACTGGTTCATTTTTCCTGCTCCAAAAAAATTTAACACTCCCAAACCGGGAGAAGGGGAGGTGGAGGGGGAGATCGGACGGCAACAGCAACAGCAACAACAACAAAAAAAGACAAGGAGGGAAGATTTTCTTCTTTTCAAAAAAAAAGATGCAGTTTGCACACACACACACGAGAAATGAAGGATCGGTGCGAGAGGATAAGGAACGGAACCAGGACTGCATTAAAGTGATCTGGAAGGTGGGATGAGAGAGAGAGTGAGTAAGTGAAGGGGGAAAGGAACTGCAAAGTGTGTGTGTTGGAGAGAGAGAGAGAGAGAGTGAGAGGGGAGGGAGGGAGGGAGAGAGAGGGAGGGGAGGGAGAGAGAGAGGGGAGGGAGGGAGGGAGAGAGAGAGGGCCCATTGCATAGCATTGGCAGCCATATCAGCACTGTGTAACTGCATGTTTTTTTTTTACAGAGAGAGAGGGGGGAAGAGAGAGAGATTTAAATGTATTAACGTGCATTGGATCGATGCGCGTTTCCACATGAGCCGCGTTTAACATACATCAGCAGCATCGCATTTCTGTTACAGCACCATCATCTCCGACCATCGAGGAGAGTCACCGCAAAAAAAAAACAAGCGGCTAGATCCGAAGCTAACAAGCAAGCAAAACAAAAAAAAAATGCATGGTAATTATTACTGATCATTTATAACTAGGGGGCAGAGTAACAGTTTTGGGTGAAATTACACCCTCGCCCCTACCCGTGCAGAAACCCTTCTTATTTTACTTTTCCTGATCAGAAGTGCAGGGCACAACTTTTTTCCCCCTATTGCAGATATATAGGTTGTCTATAGCAATGACTGCAGCCCAGCACTCCAAATATATGCACCCCTCGCTTTGAACGGGATGGGAGGGGAGGGGTGGTGGGGGGGAGAGGATGCTGTTTTTGAATGTCTGTATACTCATCGGGTAGATAGTGTTGTTGGTGTGGACGGTTAGGGATGTGTGTGAGTCTCTTTTTAATTTTTTTGCTACAAAAAAAATATTTACTTGTTTTAATTTGCATGGTCTGTGTTTGGGGCAGCTGTTTGCAAGGTAGGAGTTAATTTGCTGTAAAGAAAAACGTTTAATAGATTGTGTGTGCGTGTGCGTGTGTAGGTTTTTTGCTGGTGCTTGCAAGCGGCTGAGCTGACTCTAGGGGGAGTGGCTGTTGTTTATCCCAAATCCCTTCGCTCAGGTTCACTGGGGGAGGCGTGGTTCCGTAGGCTCATTCCTGCTTAAAGCAGCTCGGCTCAGGAGGGGAGGGAGAAGGAGAGAGAGAAGAGAGAAGGGGAGAATAGAGGATGAGAGGAGATGGGAGGGGAGAATAGATGAGAGGAGATGGGAGCGAGAGGGGAGAGGGGAGAGGGGATAGGAGGGGAGATGGTAGGGAGAGGGGAGTTGAGGAATAAAAGTTCCTAACGGAGGTATAACTTTTTCCAGCTCAAATTATCCAGACAAACTCTTTCTCCTGTTCCCTCCCCCCCCCAAAAAAAAACGACACCCCAAATACTTCTGCGACCAAGTCTAGTTGTGGACCACAACTTTATGACATTTGCACACGTGTTCTGCTATGATAATGCCGTGGCAATCACTTGACCAGTGAAAGGCCACAGATTGAGACAGACAGGCAGGCAGAGGGAGGGAGGAGGGCTGTTTGACCTGCAGTAAACCCTTTCTGCGCTTGCAAGTTTTCAATGGTGCGTTTAATGTGTCACATGTACCGAGGTACGGTGGCATTTTTTTTACTTTTGTAGTTTCATTCACTAATTTGCACACAATAAACTGAAGCAATACTGTTCCAAATTAAATGCAATGCAAGTTGACAATAACCACAGCGTTACTGCCTCACAGCGCCAGAGACCCGGGTTCGATCCTGACTACGGGTGCTGTCTGTACAGAGTTTGTACGTTCTCCCCGTGACCGGGTGGGCTTTCTCCGGGTGGTCCGTTTCCTCCCACACTCCAAAGACGTACAGGTTTGTGGGTTAATTGGCTTTGGTAAAAAATGTAGGTTGCCCTTGTGTGTGGGATAGTGCTAGTGTACGGGGTGTATGCTGGTTAGTGTGGACTCGATGGGCTGAAGGGCCTGTTTCCCCCACTATATCTCTAAACTAAACTAAACTTGAAATGTCATCTATCCGTATCTTGAAGAGATGCTGCCTGACCCCACTGAGTTACTCCAGCACTTTGCTTTTTATTTGTCCACTCCCACCTGCAGTTCCTTGTGTTTAAGCGATTCTACTATTCACTTTCAAAACCAATTTGTGTTCTAGGGGAAGATTCTGTTCTTGGACAGGGACATATCCTATTATAAAGCATAGATTTGGGGAAAGAAAGCTGGGTGGCACAACTGGTGGAGCTGCTGTCTCACGCAGCACCAGAGATCCGGGTTCAAATCCTGGCCTCGGGTGCTGTCTGAGTGGAGTTTTCACGTTCTTCCCGTGATCACGTGGGTTTCCTACGGAAACTCAGTTCTCCTCCCAAATCCCAGAGATGTGCGGATT
>JAWMAR010004895.1:0-17500 GCA_036785375.1 Leucoraja ocellata
CAGAGAGTGGTGAATCTCTGGAACTCTCTGCCACAGAGGGTAGTTGAGGCCACACAGTTCATTGGCTATATTTAAGAGGGAGTTAGATGTGGCCCTTGTGGCTAAGGGGATTAGGGGGTACGGAGAGAAGGCAGGTACGGGATACTGAGTTGGATGATCAGCCATGATCATATTGAATGGCGGTGCAGGCTCGAAGGGCCGAATGGCCTACTCCTGCACCTAGTTTCTATGTTTCTATTATTATTAAAGTGAGCAGCCCCTGCAGAGTTGTGGGGTATGCGTGAGTGGTGGAATATTGTGTCGGGGGAACGGGTTGCGTTGGCAGACCAGGCCTCCCGTGTGGGCTGTAGGTGTGTGGTGGAATATTGCAGGGTGCAGTGTGGGGGGGGGGGGGGGGGGGGGAGAAGAAAGGAAGAGGAGGAGCCAAAGGGCTGAGGGACAGCTGAGAAGGAGAGGACACAGAAAGGGCTACCGGAAATTGGAGAATTCAATATTTATGCCGCTAGGGTGCAGACTGCCCAAGCGGAATATGAGCTGCTGCTCCTCCAATTTGTGGTGGGCCTCACTCTGGCCATGGAGGAGGCCCAGGACAGAGAGGTCGGATTGGGATTGGGAATGGGAGGGGGAGTTGAAGTGCTGAGCCACCGGGAGATCAGGTTGTTTAATGCGGACCGAGCGGAGGTGTTGGTCTCACCGATGTAGATCAGCTGACATCTAGAGCAGCGGATGCAATAGATGAGGGTGGAGGAGAAGGCAGGAACGGGGGACTGATTGTGGATATGTGTGTTATGATTGTGTTTATAATTTGTTTGGTTGTTTTGTTGTTCCGCGAGCATTGCCACTTTCATTTCACTGCACATCTCGTATGTGTATGTGACAAATAAACTTGACTTGACTTGACTTGACTTGGATGATCAGCCATGATCACAGTGAATGGCGGTGCTGGTGCTGGCTCGAAGGGCCGAATGGCCTCTACTCCTGCACCTGTTGCCTATTGATTGTGGATGATCAGCCATGATCACAGTGAATGGCGGTGCTGGCTCGAAGGGCCGAATGGCCAGCTCCTACACCTGTTGTCTATTGATTGTGGATGATCAGCCATGATCACAGTGAATGGCGGTGCTGGTGCTGGTGCTGGCTCGAAGGGCCGAATGGCCTCTACTCCTGCACCTGTTGCCTATTGTCATTCTCTCCCCCCTCACCTGGATCGGCTGCGGCCTGACTTGTCTTTCCTGGGATCGTCCCCGTCATCATCGTCGGACAAGTCGTCCTCCAGTTGGGAGCTCAGGCTGTTTTCCTTCTCCTTGTCGTCGCCTTTAGCCTCCGCCGCAATGGCGGATACGAGGGCCTGCGCTCCCGATGTGAACGCTGCCGAGAAAATACGGAGTGAGAGATAGTCGCGTGGCATCATTTCTCCGGCCCCCGACTGCCGAAACTTCCCCGGTCTCCCGACACTTTAAACCCCCCACTTTGACCATTCTGTCCTGGGCCTCCTCCACTGTCAGACCAAACGCGGACTGGCCGATCGTTTCGCTGGACACCTCCGCTCAGTCCGCCTAAACTTACACTTCAACTTCCCCTCCCATTCCCACACTGACCGAGTCCCCCTAGTCCTCACCTTTCACCCCACCAGCCGTCACATACAAAAACCTGGACCATTTCCGACACTTCCCTACCATTCCTTGACCTCACTATCTCCATTGCAGGTGATAGACTTCTGACCGACATACACTATAAACCCACTGACTCCCATGGCTATCTGGACTACACTTCTTCCCACCCTGCTTCCTGTAAGGACTCCATCCCCTACTCCCAATTCCTCCGTCTACGCCGCATCTGCTCCATGGATGAGGCGTTCCACACCAGGACATCTGAAATGTCCTCACTATTCAGGGAACGGGGGTTCCCCTCCTCCACCATAAATGAGGCTCGCACCAGGGTCTCTTCCATACCCCGCAACACTGCTCTCTCTCCCCATCCCCGCACTCGCAACAAGGGCCGAGTCCCCCTAGTCCTCACCTTTCACCCCACCAGCCGTCACATACAAAACTGTACGCCCACACTGACCTTTCTGTCCTGGGGCCTCCTCCACTGTCAGAGTGAGGCCTAGCGCAAATTGGAGGAGCAGCACCTCATATTTCGCTTGGGGGCAGCGTACACCCCAGCGGTATGAACATTGACTTCTCCAACTCCAAGTAGCCCTTGCTTTCCCTCTCTCTCCACCCCCTCCCCCCACCCGAGTCGCACCAGCTTCTCGTTCACACCCAGCAAACAGCCAACAACGGCCTGTTTCCTGCATCATCGTTACTTCTTTGCCTGTCTTTCATTTATTTGTTCTATATCTCTCCACATCAACGTCTATACCTCTCCTTTCCTTCTCCCCCCGACTCTCAGTCTGAAGAAGAAGGAACTCGACCCGAAACGCCACCCGTTCATAGAAACATAGAAATTAGGTGCAGGAGTAGGCCATTCGGCCCTTCGAGCCTGCACCACCATTCAATATGATCATGGCTGATCATCCAACTCAGTATCCCGTACCTGCCTTCTCTCCATACCCCCTGATCCCTTTAGCCACAAGGGCCACATCTAACTCCCTCTTAAATATAGCCAATGAACTGGCCTCAACTACCCTCTGTGGCAGAGAGTTCCAGAGATTCACCACTCTCTGTGTGAAAAAAGTTATTCTCATCTCGGTTTTAAAGGATTTCCCCCTTATCCTTAAGCTGTGACCCCTTGTCCTGGACTTCCCTAACATCGGGAGCAATCTTCCTGCATCTAGCCTGTCCAACCCCTTAAGAATTTTGTAAGTTTCTATAAGATCCCCTCTCAATCTCCTAAATTCTAGAGAGTATAAACCAAGTCTATCCAGTCTTTCTTCATAAGACAGTCCTGACATCCCAGGAATCAGTCTGGTGAACCGTCTCTGCACTCCCTCTATGGCAATAATGTCCTTCCTCAGATTTGGAGACCAAAACTGCACGCAATACTCCAGGTGTGGTCTCACCAAGACCCTGTACAACTGCAGTAGAACCTCCCTGCTCCTATACTCAAATCCTTTTGCAATGAAAGCTAACATACCATTCGCTTTCTTTACTGCCTGCTGTACCTGCATGCCTACCTTCAATGACTGGTGTACCATGACACCCAGGTCTCGCTGCATCTCCCCCTTTCCCAATCGGCCACCATTTAGATAATAAACCAACACAAAATGGAGGAAAAGCGCCTCATATTTCGCTTGGGCAGCCTAGTCTTTTCAATCTTTCCTCGTATGACAGTCCCGCCATCCCAGGGCAAGAGAGTGGTCGGTTTTGTGCCCTGATGCAGTCGTCACCTTACCTCGACACACATCCTGGGCTTGGTGGTTGAGCCCAGCGGCTGCAAGCGCAGCAGATACCACACTGGGCAGTCCGGACAGGCTAGAGTGGACATTCGCCGCTTCATCCCGATGGCTGGCTGTCTGTTGGAGCAGGGCAGAAGACCAGGTTAGGTTCGCAAGTTCATCAGTTCATGTCAAAATCGTAGGGGGTTTTTGAAACCTCATAGTTTTACTTTCAAGAGGTACAGCGAGAGGCCAACACCTTTTTCACTTTCTCCCAAAGTCCTGGGATGTCAGGACTTTCATATGAAGAAAGACTGGATAGACTCGGTTTGTACTCGCTAGAATATAGAAGATTGAGGGGGATCTTATAGAAACTTACAAAATTCTTACGGGGTTGGACAGGCTAGATGCAGGAAGATTGTTCCCGATGTTGGGGAAGTCCAGGACAAGGGGCCACACAGTTTAAGGATAAGGGGGAAATCTTTTAGGACCGAGATGAGGAAAACATTTTTTTTCCCACACAGAGTGGTGAATCTGTGGAATTCTCTGCCACAGAAGGTAGTTGAGGCCAGGCTATATTTAAGAGGGAGTTAGATGTGGCCCTTGTGGCTAAAGGGATCAGGGGGTATGGAGAGAAGGCAGGGATGGGATACTGAGTTGGATGATCAGCCATGATCATATTGAATGGCCAAAGGTGCAGGCTCGAAGGGCCGAATGGCCTCTACTCCTGCACCTATTTTCTATTTTCTATGTTTCTAAATAAGGGACAAAAGGTCAAAATATGGGACAAAGTTCAATTCAGTTTAGTTTACTGTCCCGTGTACCGAGGTACAGTGAAAAGCTTTCTTGTTGCGTGCTAACCAGTCAGCGGAAAGACAACACATGATTACACTCGAGCCGTCCACAGTGTAGATACAGGATAAAGGCTGTGAGGTTTAATGCAAGGTAAAGTCCACTAAATTACAATTAAAGATACTCCGAAGGTCTCCAAAGAGGTCGATGTCAGCTCAGGACCGCTCTCTGGTTGTCTTAGAGTCGCCAACATTCTCACTTTCTCCCAAATAAGGGACAAAAGGTCAAAATATGGGACAAATTCCCCAACGGGGCAATCCGTCGACTGACTGGGCCGTGGCTGGGTGAATGATGAGTAGGCCCGGTGCGCTGGACTGCACGCAAAGCCCAGCCGGCGGGCCAGCGGTGGAGTTTTGGCCCGGGGGGCGCCCGCACAGTCCGGCGCTCCGTCCAACTCACGAACCGACGGTCGGCCGTGAGAAGGAGGGGGCGGTGGTGGTGTCGGCGGTCAGCGAAGGTTCGAAGGTCGGACTGACAGCTCGCCGGGGCCACTGGCGAGGTGCTGCTGCTGCACTCCACGGGCTGCACTACGTCGGGACGGGTGAGGCGGGGTCCAACCCGACAGTCCCCTCGACCCGAGTAGCAGCGGTCAACCTCTCCCTGTGGCTCAAGTCAAGTCAAGTTTATTTGTCACATACACATACGAGATGTGCAGTGAAATGAAAGTGGCAATGCTCGCGGACTTTTGTGCAAAAGACAAACAACAAAATAACCAAACAAATTATAAACACAATCATAACACACATATTCTTTTACATAATAAATAACGGAAGGAAAAACGTTCAGTGGAGTTAGTCCCTGGTGAGATAGGCGTTTACAGTCCGAATTGCCTCTGGGAAGAAACTCCTTCTCAACCTCTCCGTTCTCACCGCATGGCAACGGAGGCGTTTGCCTGACTGTAGCAGCTGGAACAGTCCGTTGCAGGGGTGGAAGGGGTCTCCCGTGATTTTATTTGCTCTGGAGTTGCACCTCCTGTTGTATAGTTCCTGCAGGGGGGCGAGTGAAGTTCCCATAGTGCGTTTGTTCGGCCGAACGCACTACTCTCTGCAGAGCCTTCTTAGAAACATAGAAATTAGGTGCAGGAGTAGAGGCCATTCGGCCCTTCGAGCCTGCACCGCCCATTCAATATGATCATGGCTGATCATCCAACTCAGTATCCCGTACCTGCCTTCTCTCCATACCCCCTGATCCCCTTAGCCACAAGGGCCACATCTAACTCCCTCTTAAATATAGCCAATGAACTGGCCTCAACTACCCTCTGTGGCAGAGAGTTCCAGAGATTCACCACTCTGTGTGAAAAAAGTTCTTCTCATCTCGGTTTTAAAGGATTTCCCCCTTATCCTTAAGCTGTGACCCCTTGTCCTGGACTTCCCTAACATCGGGAACAATCTTCCTGCATCTAGCCTGTCCAACCCCTTAAGAATTTTGTAAGTTTCTATAAGATCCCCTCTCAATCTTCTAAATTCTAGAGAGTATAAACCAAGTCTATCCAGTCTTTCTTCATAAGACAGTCCTGACATCCCAGGAATCAGTCTGGTGAACCGTCTCTGTACTCCCTCTATGGCAATAATGTCCTTCCTCAGATTTGGAGACCAAAACTGTACGCAATACTCCAGGTGTGGTCTCACCAAGACCCTGTACAACTGCAGTAGAACCTCCCTGCTCCTAGACTCAAATCCTTCTTGTCCTTGGCAGAGCAATTCCCAAACCAGATGGTAATGTTCCCGGACAAGATGCTTTCCACCACCGCTGCTCAGACCTCTCGACATGCAGGTTTGTAGGTTAATTGGCTTGGTGTAAATGTAAAAAAAACTGTCCCTAGTGGGTGTAGGATAGTGTGCAGGGATTGCTGGTTGGAACAGACTCGTTGGGCCGAAGGGCCTGTTTCCGCGCTGTATCTCTAAACTAAACTAGTGTGTGAATGGGCGATCGCTGGTCGGCACGGACTCGTTGGGCCGAAGGGCCTGTTTCCACGCTGTATCTCTAAACTCACAGTCGACATTCAAACCGAGGATAGACACAAAGTGCTGGCTTGACATAGCAAGAGGGTTTGAGTATAGGAGCAGGGAGGTTCTACTGCAGTTGTACAGGGTCTTGGTGAGACCACACCTGGAGTATTGCGTGCAGTTTTGGTCTCCAAATCTGAGGAAGGACATTATTGCCATAGAGGGAGTGCAGAGACGGTTCACCAGACTGATTCCTGGGATGTCAGGACTGTCTTATGAAGAAAGACTGGATAGACTCGGTTTATACTCTCTAGAATTTAGGAGATTGAGAGGGGATCTTATAGAAACTTACAAAATTCTTAAGGGGTTGGACAGGCTAGATGCAGGAAGATTGTTCCCGATGTTGGGGAAGTCCAGGACAAGGGGTCACAGCTTAAGGATGAGGGGGTAATCCTTTAAAACCGAGATGAGGAGAACTTTTTTCACACAGAGAGTGGTGAATCTCTGGAACTCTCTGCCACAGAGGGTAGTTGAGGCCACAGTTCATTGGCTATATTTAAGAGGGAGTTAGATGTGGCCCTTGTGGCCAAGGGGATCAGAGGGTATGGAGAGAAGGCAGGTACGGGATACTGAGTTGGATGATCAGCCATGATCATATTAAATGGCGGTGCTGGTGCAGGCTCGAAGGGCCGAATGGCCTACTCCTGCACCTAATTTCTATGTTTCTATGTTTGACTCACCGGGACGGGCAGTGTCTCTGGAGAGAAGGAATGGGCGACGTTTTGGGTCGAGACCCTCCTCAGTCTGGGCTGAGAACACTAGGGGGAGCCAGTACCCCATTGTTGACTCACGGCCAGCATAGGTTTTGTTTTGTCTGTGCTGGTCTTAGTGCGTTTGTTTCTGCACGGCTGTGAGCATATTAAAAATGCCCGAGATGTGAAACCATGTACGAAACCACGGGGGGAATAGAGTCTCCAGCCCAGAGTCGCTAGTTCCCGTTTGAACCAGCATCTGCAGTTCTTTCCTACACACACTGTACGCGGAGAAGATTTACGAGGGCGCTTAAGAGACACAGCGCGTAAACAGGCCCTTCAGCGCACCGATCAGTGATCCCCGCATACTGATACTATCCTACGCCCGCTAGGGAGAGGTTTTTAAATTTACACCAAGCCAATTAACCTACAAACCCGCACGTCTTTGTGGAGTGTGGGAGGAAACCGGAGCGCCCGGGGGGGAAAACGTGCAAACTCCGTACAGGCAGCAGCCGCAGTCAGGATCGAACCCGGGGCTCGGCAACGGTGGAGCTTCTGCCTCACGCCTCCGGAGACCCGGGTTCAATCCCGACTACGGGTGATAATAGACGATAGACAATAGGTGCAGGAGTAGAGGCCATTCGGCCCTTCGAGCCAGCACCAGCACCGCCCTTCAATGTGATCATGGCTGATCATCCCCAATCAGTACCCCGTTCCCGCCTTCTCCCCCCATATCCCCTGACTCCGCTATCTTTAAGAGCCCTATCTAGCTCTCTCTTGAAAGTATCCAGTGAACCGCCCTCTGAGGCAGAGAATTCCACAGACTCACCACTCTCTGTGTGAAAAAGTGTTTCCTCATCTCCGTTGTAAATTACCAACCCTATATTCTAAGACTGTGTGTGGCCCCTGGTTCTGGCTCTCTCTTGAAAGCATCCAGAGAACCGGCCTCCACCGCCCTCTGAGGCAGAGAATTCCACAGACTCACAACTCTCCGTGAGAAAAAGTGTTTCCTCGTCTCCGTTCTAAATGGCTTACCCCTTATTCTTAAACTGTGTGTGTGTGTGGCCCCTGGTTCTGGACTCCCCCAACATCGGGAACATGTTTCCTGCCTCTAGCGTGTCCAAACCCTTCACAATCTTATAGGTTTCAATGAGATGCCCTCTCATCCTTCTAAACTCCACAGAGTGTACAAGCCCACAGCCGCTCCATTCTCTCAGCATATGACAGTCCCGCCATCCCGGGAATTAACCTTGTAAACCTACGCTGGGCTCCCTCAATAGCAAGAATGTCCTTCCTCAAATTAGGGGGCCAAAACTGCACACGATACTCCAGGTGTGGTCTCACTAGGGCCCTGTACAACTGCAGAAGGACCTCTTTGCTCCTAGACTCCGTGCTGTCTGTACGGAGTTTGCACGTTCTCCCCACGACCTGCGTGGGTTTTCTCTGAGATCTTCTGTTTCCTCCCACACTCCAAAGACGTGCAGGTTTGTACTTGGTGTCAATTTAAACTTGTTCCGTGTGTGTGTGTGTGTGTGTGTGTGCGTGTGTGTGTGTGTGTGTGTGTTTGTGTGTGTGTGTGTGTGTGTGTGTGTGTGTGTGTGTGTGTGTGTGTGTGTGTGTGTGTGTGTGTGTGTGTGTGTGTGTGTGTGTGTGTGTGTGGGATAGTGTTAGTGTGCGGGGATCGCTGGTCCCTGGGATGGCGGGACTGTCATATGAGGAAAGATTGAAAAGACTAGGCTTGTATTCGCTGGAGTTTAGAAGGATGAGGGAGGGATTCTTATAGAGACATATAAAATTATAAAAGGACTGGACAAGCTAGATGCAGGAAAAATGTTCCCAATGTTGGGCGAGTCCAGAACCAGGGGCCACACACACACACACACACACACACACACAGTCTTAGAATAAATGGGAGGCCATTTAAGAAAATAGGTGAGAAAAAACTTTTTCACCCAGAGAGTTGTGAATTTGTGGAATTCCCTGCCAGAGAGGGCACAGTGGAGGCCAAATCACTGGATGGATTTAAGGATAAGGGGGAAATCTTTTAGGATCGAGACGAGAAAAACATTTTTCACACAGAGAGTGGTGAATCTGTGGAATTCTCTGCCCCAGAAGGCAGTTGAGGCCACACAGTTCTTTGGCTATATTTAAGAGGGAGTTAGATGTGGCCCTTGTGGCTAAAGGGATCAGGGGGTATGGAGAGAAGGCAGGGATGGGATACTGAGTTGGATGATCAGCCATGATCATATTGAATGGCGGTGCTGGTGCAGGCTCGAAGGGCCGAATGGCCTCTACTCCTGCACCTATTGTCTATGTTTCTATGTTTCTAAATTCCTACCGTTCTGCACTGCATGCCTGTAGGAACATACGCCCGAACAAATAGCTGTAGTTACACATTCTTATCCTGTGTATGACGCTCGCTCGAAGGGCTGAATGGCCTCTACTCCTGCACCTATTTTCTATGTATCTATGTATCTAGAAGGAATAGGTGACCGTTCAGGCCGGGACCCTTCCCTCAGACTGAGAGTCTCAGGGAGTTGAAAACCAACACAAAATGGCGGAAAAGCGCCTCATATTTCGCTTGGGCAGCCTAGTCTTTTCAATCTTTCCTCGTATGACAGTCCCGCCATCCCAGGGTAAGAGACCAGTTGGCTTTGTGCCCAGATGGCAGGTACAGGATACTGAGTTGGATGATTAGCCATGATCATATTGAATGGCGGTGCAGGCTCGAAGGGCCGAATGGCCTCTACTCCTGCACCTATTTTCTATGTTTCTATGTTTCTATCCTAAATCCATTAGGGACAAAATTTACATTTACCAAGCCTATTGACTGGCACACCTGTAAGAGCAAATTAGATAGAGTTCTTGGGGCTAGTGGAGTCAAGGGATATGGGGAGAAGACAGGCACGGGTTATTGATTGGGGACGATCAGCCATGATCACAATGAATGGCGGTGCTGGCTCGAAGGGCCGAATGGCCTCATCCTGCACCTATTTTCTATGTAAGAGCGAATTAGATAAGAGTTCTTGGGGCTAGTGCAGTCAAGGGATATGGGGAGAAGGCAGGCACGGGTTATTGATTGGGGACGATCAGCCATGATCACAATGAATGGCGGTGTTGGCTCGAAGGGCCGAATGGCCTCCTCCTGCACCTATTTTCTATTTTCTATGTCGGCATGGGCCTGGTGGGCTGAAGGGCCTGTGTCCTAGCCACAAGCAAACTGCTCCTAACTCCAGCATTACCCAGCGTTATAAACAGGATAAGAATGTGTAACCACAACTATTTGTTCGGGCGTCTGTTCCTACAGGCATGCAGTGCAGAACGGTAGGAACTTAAAAGACTTTGATTTCCACTGCATCCTCCGTGGATTCAGGATGTCCCAATATGCGCTATAAACAATGAAATACTTTTGGAACGGAGTCATGGATACACCATAGGAAACGCTGCAGTTCTGCGCCAATGTGCTCGAGTCGAACTGATCTATTTTCGTGAGGTCGGCTGAGGAACTGACGGATTTCGTTCAGTATTTCTTTTACTGAAGGTTAGAGTTACAGCGCGGAAACAGGCCCTTCCTCGCCTGAGGAAGGAACAGCAGATACGTACACACAGGCACTAAAAAGCTGGAGTAACTCAGCGGGACAGGCGGCAGCTCTGGAGAGAAGGAATGGGTGATGTTTCATCTGAAGAAGGGTCTCAATCCGAAAGGCAGCCCTTTCCGCCATTCAATGTGATCATGGCTGATCATCCCCAATCAGTACCCCGTTCCTGCCTTCTCCCCATATCCCCTGACTCCGCTATCTTTAAACATAGAAACATAGAAATTAGGTGCAGGAGTAGGCCATTCGGCCCTTCGAGCCTGCACCATTCGCCATTCAATATGATCATGGCTGATCATCCAACTCAGTATCCCGTACCTGCCTTCTCTCCATACCCTCTGATCCCCTTGGCCACAAGGGCCACATCTAACTCCCTCTTAAATATAGCAATAGTAATTAAGAGCCCTATCTAGCTCTCTCTTGAAAGTATCCAGAGAACCGGCCTCCCAATGTTGGGCGAGTCCAGAACCAGGGGCCACACACACACACAGTCTTAGAATAAAGGGGAGGCCATTTTAGACTGAGGTGAGAAAAAACTTTATCGCCCAGATAGTTGTGAATTTGTGGAATTCCCTGCCACAGAGGGCAGTGGAGGCCAAGTCACTGGATGGATTTAAGAGAGAGTTAGATAGAGCTCTAGGGGCTGGTGGAGTCAAGGGATATGGGGAGAAGGCAGGCACGGGTTATTGATTGGGGACGATCAGCCATGATCACAATGAATGGTGATATAAGATTGTTAAGGGGTTGGACACGCTAGAGGCAGGAAACATGTTCCCGATGTTGGGGATGTCATAGAAACATAGAAAATAGGTGCAGGAGTAGGCCATTCGGCCCTTCGAGCCTGCACCGCCATTCAATATGATCACGGTCCGTAAGAATAAGGGATAAGCCATTTAGAACAGAGACGAGGAAACACTTTTTCTCACAGAGAGTGGTGAGTCTGTGGAATTCTCCGCCTCAGAAGGCAGTGGAGGCCAATTCTCTGGATGCTTTCAAGAGAGAGCTGGATAGGGCTCTTAAAGATAGCGGAGTCAGGGGATATGGGGAGAAGGCAGGAACGAGGTACTGATTGGGGATGATCAGCCATGATCTTATCGAATGGCGGTGCTGGCTCGAAGAACCGAATGGCCTACTCCTGCACCTATTTTCTATGTTTCTATGATATGGAGAGAAGGCAGGCACGGGTTATTGATTGGGGACGATCAGCCATGATCGCAATGAATGGCGGTGCTGGCTCGAAGGGCCGAATGGCCTCTACTCCTGCACCTATTTTCTATGTTTCTATGATAGGGGGAGAAGGCAGGCACGGGTTATTGATTGGGAACGATCAGCCATGATCACAATGAATGGCGGTGCTGGTGCTGGCTCGAAGGGCCGAATGGCCTCTACTCCTGCACCTGTTTTCTATGTTTCCATGTTTCTATGACAGGTCGGGCGGGTGTCTCTGGAGAGAAGGAACGGGAGACCCTTCTCCAGACTTCGGACTTCGACTGAAGTGAATGAAACTATCGTCTGTAGTTTGGGAAGAAGGTGGTTGGTACAATCTGTCTTTAAAGTTTTCTTGGAGGGAAACAAAAACTATGTTCCCCTCCGTCTGCCCCCCTTCAGCCTTCTGGGGGGGGTGGGGGCAACAAGGAAAACCAGACAGCAGCTGTGCCTCCAGTCAGCTGTGTGACTCTAGTCCGGGGCCCATATCAAATTTGTCCTCCGTTCATTGTGAAGGAGCATTAGCATACAGCTGCCTTCTGCTTGGGTGGGCAATGTGAGCGGTGTTGGTGGTGGGAGTGGCGGGGGGAGGGTGGGAGGGGGGGGGGGTGGGGGAGGGGGAGGGGGCGGGGAGGGCGATCCAAGCCAGCCAGCCCCTCGATTAACATTCCACACAAAAATAAAAGGCCAGACACAAGAAAAAAGCCGGAGAGACTGAGAGGGCCACGTCTCGGGCCGAGACCCTTCCTCAGACGGTGGCTTGTGGGGGCAAAGGGAGGGGGGGGGGGGGGGGGGGAGAGTATGAGACGCCGACTTAGAGAAATAAAGCAAGGCACAAAAATATGCGTTTCGGAAAGAAGTGCAGATAGATGCTGGTTTTAGAAACATAGGAACATAGAAACATAGAAATTAGGTGCAGGAGTAGAGGCCATTCGGCCTTCGAGCCTGCACCAGCACCGCCATTCAATATTCAAACAATTCCCCCAACATCGGGAACATGTTTCCTGCCTCTTGCGTGTCCAAGCCCTTAACAATCTTATATGTTTCAATGAGATCCCCTCTCATCCTTCTAAACTCCAGAGTGTACAAGCCCACAGCCGCTCCATTCTCTGGGGGGGAATGCCAGGACTACCTGAAGTGAGAACATAGAAACATAGAAATTAGGTGCAGGAGTAGAGGCCATTCGGCCCTTCGAGCCTGCACCAGCACCGCCATTCAATATGATCATGGCTGATCATCCAACTCAGTATCCCGTACCTGCCTTCTCTCCATATCATAGAAACATAGAAAATAGGTGCAGGAGTGGAGGCCATTCGGCCCTTCGAGCCTGCACCAGCACCGCCATTCAATATGATCACGGCTGATCATCCAACTCAGTATCCCATACCTGCCTTCTCTCCATACCCCTCTGATCCCCTTTAGCCACAAGGGCCACATCTAACTCCCTCTTAAATATAGCCAATGAACTGTGTGGCCTCGACTACCCTCTGCGGCAGAGAGTTCCAGAGATTCCATGAAAAAAGTTCTCCTCATCTCGGTTTTAAAGGATTTCCCCCTTATCCTTAAGCTGTGGCCCCTTGTCCTGGACTTCCCCAACATCGGGGAGCAATCTTCCTGCATCTAGCCTGTCCAACCCCTTAAGAATTTTGTAAGTTTCTATAAGATCCCCTCTCAATCTTCTAAATTCTAGAGAGTATAAACCAAGTCTATCCAGTCTTTCTTCATAAGACAGTCCTGACATCCCAGGAATCAGTCTGGTGAACCGTCTCTGCACTCCCTCTATGGCAATAATGTCCTTCCTCAGATTTGGAGACCAAAACTGTACGCAATACTCCAGGTGTGGTCTCACCAAGACCCTGTACAACTGCAGTAGAACCTCCCTGCTCCTATACTCAAATCCTTTTGCTATGACATCCCAGGAATCAGTCTGGTGAGCCTTCTCTGCACTCCGTAGGAGCAAGAAAAGCTGGAGTAAGGCCATTCGGCCCTTCCAGCCAGCTGATCGTCCCCAATGTGATCATGGCTGATCATCCCCAATCAATAGACAATAGACAATAGGTACAGGAGTAGAGGCCATTCGGCCCTTCCAGCCAGCACTGCCATCCAATGTGATCATGGCTGATCGTCCCCAATCAGTACCCCGTTCCTGCCTTCTCCCCTGACTCCGCTATCTTTAAGAGCCCTATCTAGCTCTCTCTTGAAAGTATCCAGAGAACCGCCCTCTGAGGCAGAGAATTCCACACTCGCAACTCTCTGTGTTGAAGGGCCGAATGGCCTCTACTCCTGCACCTATTTTCCATGTTTCTAAATGCACGCACCTCTAGATTCGGGGGACAGTTTCTTCCCGGCTGTTATCAGGCAACTGAACCGTCCCACCGCGACCAGAGAGCGGGCCAGAACTACCATCCACCTCATCGGGCTATCTTTAATCGGGCTTCAGACTCTCCCACTAGTGGAAACATCCACTGACCATGTGGCCGTCTGTGTGGCAAAGAATCCCGCAGATTCACCACAACCTCTGACTGAAGAAATTCCTCCTCATCTCCTTCCTAAAGGAATGTCCTTTAATTCTGAGGCTGTGTGTGTCCTCTGGTCCTAGACTCTAGACTCTAGACTCTCCCACTAGTGGAAACATCCACTGGCCATGTGGCCGTCTGTGTGGCAGAGAATCCCACAGATTCACCACCCTCTGACTGAAGAAATTCCTCCTCATCTCCTTCCTAAAGGAACGTCCTCTAATTCTGAGGCTGTGTGTCCTCTGGTCCTAGACTCTAGACTCTAGACTCTCCCACTAGTGGAAACATCCTCTCCACATCCACTCTATCCGGGCCTTTCACTGTTCGGTAACGTTTCAATGAGCCCCCCCCACCCTCATTCTTCTAAACTCCAGGCCCAGTGCCGACAAACGCTCATGTCCTTAGCCTCATGTTTGCTTTTGACCATATGCCAACGGACCTGCTGCTAGAACAGTGACATATCTGTTCCTCTGTTTGTTTTCTCACTCACTCTCTCTCTCTCTCCCTCTCTCTCTCGCTCTCTCTCTCCGACAGATGTTACTGATAGTGAACTCCAGCACACACACACACGGCCCGCTTTCCTTGCCACACCACCCCCACCGCCCCGTGCAGGGTTTAAGATCGCAGCGGGCTCCACCCACTCTCTCGACAGGTAAACGCACACCAGGTGTGTACACACAGAAGCAGGTGCTTCCCCTCCAACTCCGTGCAGAACGGGAAAAAAATCCGGCGCTGCTCCAGCCTCCGCCGGGGATGTGACGGAATCTGCAGCCACGCACGGGACCGCGTTCCGCCAGAGAGGGCGGTCATGGTGGCGTAGCGGTAGAGTCATCGCCCTGACAACCCTCGCTACACCGCAGTGTATATATACACGGGTGTGTGTCTGTATATGTATGTGTATAATATATATACGTGAGTGTGTACATATACGTATGTGTGTGTACATATATATGTATATAATATATATACACATATATATTATACACATACACGTACATTTACACATACACACGTATACATACGTGTGTATATATACATATGTGTGTGTACATATATATGTATATAATATATATACACATGTGTGTGTGTACATATACATGTGTGTGTATATACATATGTGTGCGTATATATCTATATTGTGTGTAATATATATACATGTGTGTGTACATATGTGTGTGTATATATACATGTGTGTGTATATATACGTGTGTGTAAATATACGTGTGTGTGTATATATGCATATGTGTGTGTACATATATATGTATATAATATATATACACATGTGTGTGTACATATACATGTGTGTATATACATATGTGTGTGTACATATATATGTATATAATATATATACACATGTGTGTGTGTACATATACGTGTGTGCGTACATATATGTATGTGTGTGTACATATATATGTATATAATATATATACACATGTGTGTGTACATATACATGTGTGTGTATATATACATGTGTGTGTGTATGTATATTGTGCGTAATATATATATACAGTGTGTGTACATATGTGTGTGTGTATATACGTGTGTGTGTATATATATGTGTGTGTGTAAATATACATGTGTGTGCATATATACATGTGTGTGTACATATATATGTATATAATATATATACACATGTGTGTGTACATATACATGTGTGTGTGTATACATATGTGTGTGTACATATATATGTATATAATATATATACACATGTGTGTGTACATATACATGTGTGTGTATATATACATATGTGTGTGTACATATATGTGTATATAATATATATACACATGTGTGTGTGTACATATACATGTGTGTGTATATATACATATGTGTGTGTATATATCTATATTGTGTGTAATATATATATATACATGTGTGTGTACATATGTGTGTGTGTATATATACGTGTGTGTGTATATATACGTGTGTGTGTATATATACATATGTGTGTACATATATATGTATATGTATGTGTATAATATATATACACGTGTGTGTGCATATACATAGAAACATAGACAATAGGTGCAGGAGTAGAGGCCATTCGGCCCTTCGAGCCTGCACCGCCATTCAATATGATCATGGCTGATCATCCAACTCAGTATCCTGTACCTGCCTTCTCTCCATACCCCCTGATCCCTTTAGCCACAAGGGCCACATCTAACTCCCTCTTAAATATAGCCAATGAACTGTGTGGCCTCAACTACCTTCTGTGGCAGAGAGTTCCACAGATTCACCACTCTCTGTGTAAAAAATGATTTTCCCACCTCGGTCCTAAAAGACTTCCCTCTTATCCTTAAACTGTGACCCCTTTTTCTGGAACTGTGACCCCTTGTTCTGTGTGTGTACATATGTGTGTGTGTGTGTACATATGTGTGTGTGTATGTATATGTGTGTGTGCATGTATACGTGTATGTGTAAATGTACGTGTGTGTGTATATACGTATATATGTACATGTATGTATATTATATATATATATGCGTGTGTGTGTACATATACATGTGTGTGTAAATATATGTCTGTGTGTATATTTATATGTATATGTATGTGTATATATATATACATGTGTGTGTGTGTATAAATATGTGTGTGTGTATATATATATATACACGTGTGTGCGTATATATGCATATGTATGTGTATGATATATATACTTGTGTGTACATATATATATGTATATATATGTGTGTATAAATATGTGTATATAAATATGTGTGTGTGTATATATATATATATACACACGTGTGTGCATATATATGCATATGTATGTGTATGATATATATATGTGTGTACATATATATATATATGTACATGTGTGTGTGTATAAATATGTGTGTGCATATATATATATACACGTGTGTGTGCATATATATGCATATGTATGTGTATGATATATATACTTGTGTGTACATATATATACATATATGTATATATATGTGTGTATAAATATGTGTATATAAATATGTGTGTGTGTATATATGTATGCATATGTATGTGTATGATATATATACTTGTGTGTACACATATATATATATATATGTGTGTGTATATATATGTGTGTATATATATGTGTGTATAAATATGTGTGTGTATATGTATGCATATGTATGTGTATGATATATATACTTGTGTGTACACATATATATATATATATGTATATATATGTGTGTATATATATGTGTATATAAATATATGTGTGTGTATATGTATAGATATATACGTGTGTGTACATATATATACACATATTTATACACACATATATATATGTACATGTGTGTGTGTATATATATGTGTGTATATATATGTGTGTGTGTA
>JAWMAR010004895.1:25000-38330 GCA_036785375.1 Leucoraja ocellata
GTTTCAATGAGATCCCCTCTCATCCTTCTAAACTCCAGAGTGTACAAGCCCAGCCGCTCCATTCTCTGGGGGGGAATGCTGGGGCTACCTGAAGTGAGAACATAGGAAACATAGAAATTAGGTGCAGGAGTAGAGGCCATTCGGCCCTTCGAGCCTGCACCAGCACCATTCGCCATTCAATATGATCACGGCTGATCATCCAACTCAGTATCCCATCCCTGCCTTCTCTCCATACCCCCTGATCCCTTTAGCCACAAGGGCCACATCTAACTCCCTCTTAAATATAGCCAATGAACTGTGTGGCCTCAACTACCTTCTGTGGCAGAGACTTCCACCGATTCACCACTCTCTGTGTGTGAAAAAAATATGTTTTTCTCATCTCGGTCCTAAAAGATTTCCCCCTTATCCTTAAACTATGTGGCCCCTTGTTCTGGACTTCCCCAACATCGGGAACAATCTTCCTGCATCTAGCCTGTCCAACCGCTTAAGAATTTTGTACGTTTCTATAAGATCCCCCCCCTCAATCTTCTAAATTCTAGCGAGTACAAGCCGAGTCTATCCAGTCTTTCTTCATATGAAAGTCCTGACTTCCCAGGAATCAGTCTGGTGAACCTTCTCTGTACTCCCTCTATGGCAAGAATGTCTTTCCTCAGATTAGGAGACCAAAACTGTACGCAATACTCCAGGTGTGGTCTCACCAAGACCCTGTACAACTGCAGTAGAAACCTCCCTGCTCCTATACTCAAATCCTTTTGCTATGAAGAATGTCTTTCCTCAGATTAGGAGACCAAAACTGTATGCAATACTCCATGTGTGGTCTCACCAAGACCCTGTACAACTGCAGTAGAACCTCCCTGCTCCTATACTCCAGGTGTGGTCTCACCAAGACCATGTACAACTGCAGTAGAACCTCCCTGCTCCTATACTCAAATCCTTTTGCTATGAAGAATGTCTTTCCTCAGATTAGGAGACCAAAACTGTACGCAATACTCCAGGTGTGGTCTCACCAAGACCCTGTACAACTGCAGTAGAACCTCCCTGCTCCTATACTCAAATCCTTTTGCTATGAAGAATGTCTTTCCTCAGATTAGGAGACCAAAACTGTACGCAATACTCCAGGTGTGGTCTCACCAAGACCCTGTACAACTGCAGTAGAACCTCCCTGCTCCTATACTCAAATCCTTTTGCTATGAAGAATGTCTTTCCTCAGATTAGGAGACGAAAACTGTATGCAATACGCCAGGTGTGGTCTCACCAAGACCCTGTACAACTGCAGTAGAACCTCCCTGCTCCTATACTGAAATCCTTTTGCTATGAAGAATGTCTGTTCCTCAGATTTGGAGACCAAACTGTACGCAATAAGAAGGTGTGGTCTCACCAAGACCCTGTACAACTGCAGTAGAACCTCCCTGCTCCTATACTGAAATCCTTTGCTATGAAGAATGTCTTTCCTCAGATTTGGAGACCAAAACTGTACGCAATAAGACAGGTGTGGTCTCACCAAGACCCTGTACAACTACAGTAGAACCTCCCCTGCTTCATATACTCCAGGTGTGGTCTCACCAAGACCCTGTACAACTGCAGTAGAACCTCCCTGCTCCTATACTCCAGGTGTGGTCTCACCAAGACCCTGTACAACTGCAGTAGAAGCCTCCCTGCTCCTATACTCCAGGTGTGGTCTCACCAAGACCCTGTACAACTGCAGTAGAACCTCCCTGCTCCTATACTCAAATCCTTTTGCTATGAAGAATGTCTTTCCTCAGATTAGGAGACCAAAACTGTACGCAATACTAACGGTGTGGTCTCACCAAGACCCTGTACAACTGCAGTAGAACCTCCCTGCTCCTACACTCAAATCCTTTTGCTATGAAGAATGTCTTTCCTCAGATTAGGAGACCAAAACTGTACGCAATACTCCAGGTGTGGTCTCACCATGACCCTGTACAACTGCAGTAGAACCTCCCTGCTCCTAGACTCAAATCCTTTTGCTAAGAAGAATGTCTTTCCTCAGATTAGGAGACCAAAACTGTACGCAATACTCCAGGTGTGGTCTCACCAAGACCCTGTACAACTACAGTAGAACCTCCCTGCTTCTATACTCCAGGTGTGGTATCACCAAGACCCTGTACAACTGCAGTAGAACCTCCCTGCTCCTATACTCCAGGTGTGGTCTCACCAAGACCCTGTACAACTGCAGTAGAACCTCCCTGCTCCTATACTCCAGGTGTGGTCTCACCAAGACCCTGTACAACTGCAGTAGAACCTCCCTGCTCCTATACTCCAGGTGTGGTCTCACCAAGACCCTGTACAACTGCAGTAGAACCTCCCTGCTCCTATACTCAAATCCTTTTGCTATGAAGAATGTCTTTCCTCAGATTAGGAGACCAAAACTGTACGCAATACTAACGGTGTGGTCTCACCAAGACCCTGTACAACTGCAGTTAGAACCTCCCTGCTCCTACACTCAAATCCTATTTGCTATGAAGAATGTCTTTCCTCAGATTAGGAGACACAAAACTGTACGCAATACTCCAGGTGTGGTCTCACCAAGACCCTGTACAACTGCAGTAGAACCTCCCAGCTCCTATACTCAAATCCTTTTGCTATGAAGAATGTCTTTCCTCAGATTAGGAGACCAAAACTGTACGCAATACTCCAGGTGTGGTCTCACCAAGACCCTGTACAACTGCAGTAGAACCTCCCTACTCCTATACTCCAGGTGTGGTCTCACCAAGACCCTGTACAACTGCAGTAGAACCTCCCTGCTCCTATACTCCAGGTGTGGTCTCACCAAGACCCTGTACAACTGCAGTAGAACCTCCCTACTCAAATCCTTTTGCTATGAAGAATGTCTTTCCTGAGATTAGGAGACCAAAACTGTACGCAATACTCCAGGTGTGGTCTCACCAAGACCCTGTACAACTGCAGTAGAACCTCCCTACTCCTATACTCCAGGTTGGGTCTCACCAAGACCCTGTACAACTGCAGTAGAACCTCCCTGCTCCTATACTCCAGGTGTGGTCTCACCAAGACCCTGTACAACTGCAGTAGAACCTCAATCTTCTGAATTCTAGCGAACATCGGGAATAACGAGGTCGTAGAACGGGCGTGATAGTGGTCGTAGGTACTTGTGGCATCAAGTAGGCCCGAGGCGTTTTTTCAAGCCTGATGAAAAGTGTCCACGAGTGTGCAAAAGGCCGTGAATTTGGTCGCGAGAGTGGGACAGGCCCCCGAGCGAAATATGAGGTAAAAATAGGAAAAAATTGTTATTAGAAACGGCTAATACCTCGCATACATCCATTAACACAGAGATCGCGTCATGTAAGTGTTCCTTTAGTTGGCGCTCAGCTGGGTTTTTCTGAAGGATGCAAAGAGTTGAGGAGAATGTGTTAGCAAAATAAAAACAAGCCATGCAGAGCAATTATAGCAAGCGAGAACATCAAAAAAATGTCCGAGAATTTGGTTCATATAAGCCAAAGGAATCAGAATTAGTTAATTCGGCCTATCGAGTCTACTCCGCCATTCAATCATGCCGATCTATTCCCCCCCTCCCCCCCAACCCCTCTAAAGTATTTAATTCTTTATAGCGCACATTGGGACATCCTGAATGTACGAAGGATCCAATGGAAATTAAAGTCTTACCGAGATGAGAAGAACTTTTTTCACACAGAGAGTGGTGAATCTCTGGAACTCTCTGCCACAGAGGGTAGTTGAGGCCACACAGTTCATTGGCTATATTTAAGAGGGAGTTAGATGTGGCCCTTGTGGCTAAGGGGATCAGGGGGTATGGAGAGAAGGCAGGTACAGGATACTGAGTTGGATGATCAGCCATGATCATATTGAATGGCGGTGCTGGTGCAGGCTCGAAAGGCCGAATGGCCTCTACTCCTGCACCTAATTTCTATGTTTATAAGTTAAGTCTTTTAAGGGGTCACACAGTTTAAGGATAAGGGGGAAATCCTTCCTGGGGGACTGATTCCTGGGGTGTCAGGACTTTCATATGAAGAAAGACTGGATAGACTCGGCTTGTACTCGCTAGAATTTCGAAGATTGAGGGGGGATCTTAAAGAAACTTACAAAATTCTTAAGGGGTTGGACAGGCTAGATGCAGGAAGATTGTTCCCGATGTTGGGGAAGTCCAGGACAAGGGGCCACACACACACAGCTTAAGGATAAGGGGGAAATCCTTCCTGGGGGACTGATTCCTGGGATGTCAGGACTTTCATATGAAGAAAGACTGGATAGACTCGGCTTGTACTCGCTAGAATTTAGAAGATTGAGGGCGGGTCTTATAGAAACGTACAAAATTCTTAAGGGGTTGGACAGGCTAGATGCAGGAAGATTGTTCCCGATGTTGGGGAAGTCCAGGACAAGGGGTCACAGCTTAAGGATAAGGGGGAAATCTTTTAGAACCGAGATGAGGAGAACTTTTTTCACACAGAGAGTGGTGAATCTCTGGAACTCTCTGCCACAGAGGGTAGTTGAGGCCAGTTCATTGGCTATATTTAAGAGGGAGTTAGATGTGGCCCTTGTGGCTAAGGGGATCAGGGGGTATGGAGAGAAGGCAGGTACGGGATATTGAGTTAGATGATCAGCCATGATCATATTGAATGGCGGTGCAGGCTCGAAGGGCCGAATGGCCTCTACTCCTGCACCTAATTTCTATGTTTCTATGTTTCTAAGTTAAGTCTTTTAAGGGGTCACACAGTTTAAGGATAAGGGGGAAATCCTTCCTTGGGGACTGATTCCTGGAGTGTCAGGACTTTCATATGAAGAAAGACTGGATAGACTCGGCTTGTACTCGCTAGAATTTAGAAGATTGAGGGGGGTTCTTATAGAAACTTTCCAAAAATCTTAAGGGGTTGGACAGGCTAGATGCAGGAAGATTGTTCCCGATGTTAGGGAAGTCCAGGACAAGGGGTCACACACACAGTTTAAGGATAAGGGTGAAATCCTTCCTGGGGGACTGATTCCTGGGATGTCAGGACTTTCATATGAAGAAAGACCGGATAGACTCGGCTTGTACTCGCTAGAATTTAGAAGATTGAGGGGGGATCTTATAGAAACTTACAAAATTCTTAAGGGGTTGGACAGGCTAGATGCAGGAAGATTGTTCCCGATGTTGGGGAAGTCCAGGACAAGGGGTCACAGTTTAAGGATAAGGGGGAAATCTTTTAGGACCGAGATGAGAAAAACCTTTTTTTCCCCACACACAGAGAGTGGTGAATCTGTGGAATTCTCTGCCACAGAAGGTAGTTGAGGCCACAGTTCATTGGCTATATTTAAGAGGGAGTTAGATGTGGCCCTTGTGGCTAAGGGGATCAGGGGGTATGGAGAGAAGGCAGGTACAGGATACTGAGTTGGATGATCAGCCATGATCATATTGAATGGCGGTGCTGGTGCAGGCTCGAAGGGCCGAATGGCCTCTACTCCTGCACCTATTGTCTATGTTTCTATGTTTCTAAGTTCCTACCGTTCTGCACTGCATGCCTGTAGGAACAGACGCCCGAATAAATAGTTGCGGTTACGCATTCTTATCCTGTGTATAACGCTGGATAACTTGAGTTAGGAGCAGTGTGGTTGTGGCTAGGACACAGGCCCTTCGGCCCATCGGGGCCGCGCCAACATAGAAACATAGAAAACAGGCGCAGGAGGAGGCCATTCGGCCCTTCAGGCCAGCACCGCCACTCAATGTGATCATGGCTGATCGTCCCCAATCAATAAACCGTGCCTGCCTTCTCCCCATATCCCTTGACTCCACTAGCCCCTAGAGCTCTATCTAACTCTCTCTTAAATCCATCCAGTGATTTGGCCTCTGTGGCAGGGAATTCCACAAATTCACACAACTCTCTGGGTGAAAAAGTTTTTTCTCAGCCCCACAGTCTTAAATGACCTCCCCTTTATTCTAAGACTGTGTGTGTGTGTGTGTGGCCCCTGGTTCTGGACTCGCCCAACATTGGGAACATTTTTCCTGCATCTAGCTTGTCCAGTCCTTTTATAATTTTATATGTTTCTATAAGATCCTCCCCCTCATCCTTCTAAACTCCAGTGAATACAAGACTAGTCGATTCAATCTCTCCTCATATGACAGTCCCGCCATCCCAGGGATCGATCTGGTGAACCTACGCTGCACTGCCTCAATCACAAGGATGTCCTTCCTCAAATTCGGAGACTAAAACTGTACGCAATACTCCAGATGTGGTCTCACCAGAGCCCCGTACAACTGCAGAAGAAATGGTCGCCTACCCTGTTCGATGTTCCTAAAGCAAGGACTGTTCTAATACTCCTCCAGTTTAGCTTATTGTCCCGTGTACAGAGGTACAGCAAAAAGCTTTTTGTTCCGTGCTAACCAGTCAGCGGAAAGACAACACATGATTACAATCGAGCCGTCCACAGTGTACAGATACAGGGTAAAGGGAATAACGTTTAATGCAAGGTAAAGTCAGCAAAATCCGATCAAAGATAGACTGAGGGTTTAAGTTAGTAGGTTAAGGTAGACAAAATGCTGGAGAAACTCAGCGGGTGAGGCAGCATCTATGGAGCGAAGGAATAGGTGACGTTTCGGGTCTCGACCCGAAACGTCACCTATTTCCTTCGCTCCATAGATGCTGCCTCACCCGCTGAGTTTCTCCAGCATTTTTGTCTGCCTTCGATTTTTAGACAATAGACTATAGGTGCAGGAGTAGAGGCCATTCGGCCCTTCGAGCCAGCACCAGCACCGCCATTCAATGTGATCATGGCTGATCATCCCCAATCAGTACCCCGTACCTGCCTTCTCCCCATATCCCCTGACTCCGCTATCTTTAAGAGCCCTATCTAGCTCTCTCTTGAAAGCATCCAGAGAACCGGCCTCCACCTCCCTCTGAGGCAGAGAATTCCACAGACTCACAACTCTCCCTGTGAGAAAAAGTGCTTCCTCGCCTCCGTTCTAAATGGCTTACCCCTTATTCTTAAACTGTGTGTGGCCCCTGGTTCTGGACTCACCCAACATCGGGAACATGTTTCCTGCCTCTAGCGTGTCCAAACCCTTAATAATCTTATATGTTTCAATGAGATTCCCTCTCATCCTTCTAAACTCCACAGAGTGTACATAGAAACATAGAAATTAGGTGCAGGAGTAGAGGCCATTCGGCCCTTCGAGCCTGCACCACCATTCAATATGATCATGGCTGATCATCCAACTCAGTATCCCGTACCTGCCTTCTCTCCATACCCCCTGATCCCCTTGGCCACAAGGGCCACATCTAACTCCCTCTTAAATATAGCCAATGAACTGGCCTCAACTACCCTCTGCGGCAGAGAGTTCCAGAGATTCACCACTCTCTGTGTGAAAAAAGTTCTTCTCATCTCGGTTTTAAAGGATTTCCCCCTTATCCTTAAGCTGTGACCCCTTGTCCTGGACTTCCCCAACATCGGGAACAATCTTCCTGCATCTAGCCTGTCCAACCCCTTAAGAATTTTGTAAGTTTCTATAAGATCCCCTCTCAATCTTCTAAATTCTAGAGAGTATAAACCAAGTCTATCCAGTCTTTCTTCATAAGACAGTCCTGACAATACAAGCCCACAGCCGCTCCATTCTCTCAGTAAATGACAGTCCCGCCATCCCGGGAATTAACCTGGTGAACCTACGCTGGGCTCCCTCAATAGCAAGAATGTCCTTCCTCAAATTAGGGGACCAGAACTGCACACAATACTCCAGGTGTGGTCTCACTAGGGCCCTGTACAACTGCAGAAGGACCTCTTTGCTCCTAGACTCAACTCCTCTTGTTATGAAGGCCAACAGGCCAAAACTGCACACAATACTCCAGGTGTGGTCTCACTAGGGCCCTGTACACCTGCAGAAGGACCTCTTTGCTCCTAGACTCAACTCCTCTTGTTATGAAGGCCAACAGGCCAAAACTGCACACAATACTCCAGGTGTGGTCTCACTAGGGCCCTGTACAACTGCAGAAGGACCTCTTTGCTCCTAGACTCAACTCCTCTTGTTATAAAGGCCAACAGGCCAAAACTGCACACAATATTCCAGGTGTGGTCTCACCAGGGCCCTGTACAACTGCAGAAGGACCTCTTTGCTCCTAGACTCAACTCCTCTTGCTATGAAGGCCAACAGGCCAAAACTGCACACAATACTCCAGGTGTGGTCTCACTAGGGCCCTGTACAACTGCAGAAGGACCTCCTTGCTCCTATATTCGATTCCTCTTGTTATACATTTTTCCAGCATCTGCAGTTCCTTCTTAAATAAATAGATAGTAGTTTCCTTTAGCTTAGAGGCACAGCGCGGAAACAGGCCCTTCGGCCCACCGAGTCCGTGCCGACCAGCGATCCCCGCACACTAACACTATCCTACACACACTAGGGACAATTTAACATTCACACCAAGCCAATGAACCTACAACCGCACACGTCTTTATCTACACATCCACTCTATCCGGGCCTTTCATTAGTCGGTACGTTTCAATGCGGTTTCTCCCCCTCATCCTTCTAAACTCCAGCGAGTACAGGCCCAGCGCCGATAAACGCTCATCGTACGCTAACCCACTCATTCCTGGGATGGAAGGTACACAGAATTGCTGTAGAAAGGTTCTTGTAATTCCTGGGATGGTTCTTGTCAAACCTCCTCTGGGCCCTCTCCAGAGCCAGCAACATCCTTCCTCAGATACGGGGCCCAAAATCGCTCGCAATACTCCAAAATGTCGTGTGACCAGCGCCTGCCTTATAGAGGACTCAGGGTTACATCCCAGTTTTTGTATACAAATCTCTCTCGAAATAAATGCTAGCCTGCTAGATACTGCTTGGGCCCAGAGTTACTCCAGCTCTTAGAACAATAGAGACATAGAAAATAGGTGCAGGAGTAGAAGCCATTCGGCCCTTCGAGCCTGCACCGCCATTCAATATGATCATGGCTGATCATCCAACTCAGTATCCCATCCCTGCCTTCTCTCCATACCCCCTGATCCCTTTAGCCACAAGGGCCACATCTAACTCCCTCTTAAATATAGCCAATGAACTGTGTGTGGCCTCAACTACCTTCTGTGACAGAGAATTCCACAGATTCACCACTCTGTGTGTGTGTGAAAAAAAATGTTTTTCTCAACTCGGTCCTAAAAGACTTCCCCCTTATCCTTAAACTGTGTGTGTGTGGCCCCTTGTCCTGGACTTCCCCAACATCGGGAACAATCTTCCTTCATCTAGCCTGTCCAACCCCTTAAGAATTTTGTACGTTTCTCTAAGATCCCCCTTCAATCTTCTAAATTCTAGCGAGTACAAGACGAGTCTATCCAGTCTTTCTATAAGTTTCTATAAGATCCTCTGTGGCAGAGAGTTCAACAGATTCAAAGGAGGGGAGAAGAGAGGAGAGGAGAGGAGTATATAGCCAATGAACTGTGTGGCCTCAACTACCTTCTGTGGCAGAGAATTCCACAGATTCACCACTCTCTGTGTGTGGAAAAAAATGTTTTTCTCAACTCGGTCCTAAAAGATTTCCCCCTTGTCCCTTATTTGGTAGTGGGAGGAAGTTGGATCTCCTTGCTCCGACACAAATATTGCCGCTATGAAGGCCAACATGCCGTTGGCTTTCCTCACTGCCTGCTGTACCTGCATGCTTACTTTCAGTGACTGGTGAACAAGGACATCTTTGTGTCCACTGTCGATCCAATTCTGTTCCTTTGTCTTATGTGTGACAGTCATGGTAACAGCTTCCAACTTACGATCCCCTATGTCAAACTTACCAGCGAGTGCAGAGTGTTCTCGTAGTTAGGAGACGCAGCAGACTGGCCTCCAGGTCTCGGCCACTGAGCAGAACCTGCGGAGACAGGAAGATTAGACACTTAGACAATAGACAATAGGTGCAGGAGTAGAGGCCATTCAGCCCTTCGAGCCTGCACCAGCACCGCCATTCAATATGATCATGGCTGATCATCCAACTCAGTATCCCATCCCTGCCTTCGCTCCATACCCCCTGATCCCTTTAGCCACAAGGGCCACATCTAACTCCCTCTTAAATATAGCCAATGAACTGTGGCCTCAACTACCCTCTGCGGCAGAGAGTTCAACAGATTCAAAGGAGAGGAGAGGAGTATATAGCCAATGAACTGTGTGGCCTCAACTACATTCTGTGGCAGAGAATTCCACAGATTCACCACTCTCTGTGTGAAAAAAGTTTATCGGTTTTAAAGGATTTCCCCCTGTGGCCCCTTGTCCTGGACTTCCCCAACATCGGGAACAATCTTCCTGCATCTAGCCTGTCCAACCCCATAAGAACTTTGTAAGTTTCTATAAGATCCCCCCCCTCAATCTTCTAAATTCTAGCGCGTACAAGCCGAGTCTATCCAGTCTTTCTTCATAAGACAGTCCTGCCATCCCAGGAATCAGTCTGGTGAACCGTCTCTGCACTCCCTCTATGGCAAGGATGTCTTTCCTCAGATTAGGAGACCAAAACTGTACGCAATACTCCAGGTGTGGTCTCACCAAGACCCTGTACAACTGCAGTAGAACCTCCCTGCTCCTATACTCAAATCCTTTTGCTATGAAGAATGTCTTTCCTCAGATTAGGAGCCCAAAACTGTACGCAATACTCCAGGTGTGGTCTCACCAAGACCCTGTACAACTGCAGTAGAACCTCCCTGCTCCTATACTCAAATCCTTTTGCTATGAAGAATGTCTTTCCTCAGATTAGGAGACCAAAACTGTACGCAATACTCCAGGTGTGGTCTCACCAAGACCCTGTACAACTGCAGTAGAACCTCCCTGCTCCTAGACTCAAATCCTTTTGCTATGAAGAATGTCTTTCCTCAGATTAGGAGACCAAAACTGTACGCAATAATCCAGATCTTCGGTTTCCCCCCACACTCCAAAGTCGTGCGGGTTTGTAGGTTAATTGGCTGGGTGTAAGTGTGTGAGTTTGTCCCTGGTTTGTGTGTGGGATAGTATTAGCGTGCGGGGATCGCTGATCGGCACGGACCTGGTGGGCCGAAGGGCCTGTTTCCGCGCTGAGTCTCGAAACTAAACTAATCTACTGCAGTGAATCTGAAACATCGCCTCTCCACATTCTCCACAGAGATGCTGCCTGCCTGCCTGACCCGCTGAGTTACTCCAGCACTCTGTGTCTTTTTTGCTGCTGCTGCTGTACACCAGCATCTGCAGTTCCTGTTGTCAGAAATGTCCAGTTCCCAATTTAGAGTTGATACCTGCTATGGGGGGGGGGGTGTGGGTGTGTGAGTGATGGCGGCTGCAGCAGCATCTATGGAGCGAAGGAAATAGGCAACGTTCGGGCCGAATCCTCCCCTCGCCCAATGGATTCACCCGAGGTAATAAATGTTTGAAGTTCTGTTTCAATGTTTTAACTGATAGGGGCAGAATTAGGCCATTCGGCCCATCAAGTCTACTCCGCCATTAAATCATGGCTGATCTATCTCTCCCGCTCTCTCCCTTTCTCTCCCTCTCCCTCTCTCTCTCTGTCTCCCCCTCTCTCCATCCCTCCCTCTCTCTCCCTCTCATTCTCTCTCTCCCCCTCCCTCCCTCCTTCTCTCCCTCCCTCCCTCTCTCCCTGTCTCTCTCTCCCTCTCTCTCTTCCTCTCTCTATCTCTGTTTCTCTCAGTTTCCCTCTCCCTCCCTCTCTCCCTCTCTCTCTCTCCCTCCCTTTCTCCCTCTCATTCTCTCTCTCTCTGTCTCTCTCTCCCTCCCTCCCTCTCCCTCCCTCCCTCTTTCTCTCCCTCTCATTCTCTCTCTCCCTCCCTCCCTCCCTGTCTCTCTCTCATTCTCTCTCTCTCCCTCTCCCTGTCTCTCTCTCTCCCTCTCATTCTCTCCCTCTCTCTTCCTCTCTCTATCTTTGTTTCTCTCAGTTTCTCTTTCCATCATTCTCTCTCCCTCTCCCTCTCTCTCCCTCCCTCCCTCCCACTCTCCCTCCCTCCCTCCTCTCTCCCTGTCTTTCTTTCCCTCTCATTCTCTCTCCCTCTCCCTCTCCCTCCCTCTTCCTCTCTCTATCTCTGTTTCTCTCAGTTTCTCTTTCCCTCCCTCTCTCCCTGTCTCTCTCTCCTTCCCTCCCTCTCCCTGTCCCTCTCTCCCTGTCTCTCTCTCCCTCTCTCTCTCTCTCCCTCTCCCTCTCTCCCTGTCTTTCTCTCCCTCTCATTCTCTCTCTCTCTCTCTCTCTCCCTCTCTCTCTTCCTCTCTATCTCTGTTTCTCTCAGTTTCTCCCTCTCCCTCCCTCTCTCCCTGTCTTTCTCCCTCATTCTCTCTCTCTTCCTCTCTCTATCTCTGTTTCTCTCAGTTTCTCTTTCCCTCCTCCCTCCCTCCCTCTCTCCCTCCCTCTTCCTCTCCCTCTCATTGTCTCTCCCTCCCTCCCTCACTCCCTCTCACTCTCCCTCTCTCTCTCTCCCTCTCTCTCCCTCTCCTCTCCCCCTCCCTCCCTCCCTCTCTCCCTCTCTCCCTGTCCCTCTCTCTTCCTCTCTCTATCTCTGTTTCTCTCCCTTTCCCCCTCCCTCTCTCCCTGTCTCTCTCTCTCCCTCTCTCTCTTCCTCTCCCTCTCTCCCTCTCCCTCTCCCTCTCTCTCTCCCTCCCTCTCTCCCTCCCTCTCTCTCATTCTCTCCCTCCCTCTCCCTCTCTCCCTGTCTCTCTCTCTCCCACTCCCTCTCTCCCTCCCCTCCCTCTCTCCCTGTCTCTCTCTCTCCCTCTCTCCCCGTCTCTCTCTTCCTCTCTCTATCTCTGTTTCTCTCTCTCTCCCCCTCCCTCTCTCCCTCCCTCCCTCCCGCATCTCTTGGCGTTGATGATGGAGAATGAAGGCAGGCACAAGGGGCCCCCTGTCCGAGCATCGCAGCCAATCCCAGCCGTGGCTGCAACAAAGGGGCAGCGTTTGCGTTGGGACAAAGCCTGGTGGAACAGCTGCTCCGTGCAGCCCACCCCCCCTGGGGAACCCCCCCCCCCTCCCCCCTCCCCACCCCAATTTCCTTCGCCCAACGAGGGGAGAGAAAGTAAACTGCGTCTCGTACAGTTCAAGGAACTGTGCAGATGCTGGAAAATCGAAGGTAGACAAAAAATGCTGGAGAAACTCAGCGGGTGCAGCAGCATCTGTGTGGAGCGAAGGAAATAGGCAACGTTTCGGGACGAAACCCTTCCGGGTTTCGGCCCGAAACGTCGCCTATTTCCTTCCCGAAACGTCGCCTATTTCCTTCCTGAAACGTTGCCTATTTCCTTCCTGAAACGTTGCCTATTTCCTTCCTGAAACGTTGCCTATTTCCTTCCTGAAACGTCGCCTATTTCCTTCCCGAAACGTCGCCTATTTCCTTCCTGAAACGTTGCCTATTTCCTTCCTGAAACGTCGCCTATTTCCTTCCC
>JAWMAR010004896.1:0-38329 GCA_036785375.1 Leucoraja ocellata
TTCATATGAAGAAAGACTGGATAGAGTCGGCTTGTAATCGCTAGAATTTAGGAGATTGAGAGGGGATCTTATAGAAAAGTACAAAATTCTTAAGGGGTTGGACAGGCTAGATGCAGGAAGATTGTTCCCGATGTTGGGGAAGTCCAGGACAAGGGGTCACGGTTTAAGGATAAGGGGGAAATCTTTTAAAACCGAGATGAGAAAAACATTTTTTTCACACAGAGAGCGGTGAATCTGTGGAACTCTCTGCCACAGAGGGTAGTTGAGGACACACAGTTCATTGGCTATATTTAAGAAGGAGTTAGATGTGGCCCTTGTGGCCAAAGGGATCAGGGGGTATGGAGAGAAGGCAGGTACAGGATACTGAGTTGGATGATCAGCTATGATCATATAGAATGGCGAATGGTGCAGGCTCGAAGGGCCGAATGGCCTCTACTCCTGCACCTAATTTCTATGTTTCTATGTGCCCCGCCCCGTTACCCTGGTGCCCCGCCCCGCTACCTTGATTAGGAGACCAAAATTGTACGCAATACTCCAGGTGTGGTCTCACCAAGACCCTGTACAACTGCAGTAGAACCTCCCTGCTCCTAGACTCAAATCCTTTTGCTATGAATGCTAGGGTCCTCAGGAAGCACAACCTGGACTCTAACCTGCTGCTGACCTTCTACCGCTCGTCCATCGAGAGCCTGCTGACATACTGCATTACAGCATGGTATGGCAGCTGCACCATGGCAGACAGGGAGAGGCTTCAGAGGGTAACCAGGACAGCGCAGAGGATCATTGGTTGCCCTCTCCCCTCCCTGATGGACATCTACACCTCCCGCTGCCTTAGCAGGGCAAAGAAGATCACCAAAGACAGCACCCATCCTGTGTTTGGACTGTTCGACCTGCTGCCCTCTGGAAGGCGCTATAGGTGCATCAAATCCAGGACAAACAGACTCAGGAATAGCTGCTTCCCGAGAATTATATCTACCATAAATTCAAATCCACACATGCACTGAATACACCGCCCAACACGGACTTCCATCTGTATATATGTATATATGTATGTAGCGCCGTAGAATTTGTGCACCTATTCCCCCCCCCCCCCCATCTCCCTTCTGTTTTTTGTTTTTTCTGTTTCTTGTTTTTTGTGCTAAATTGTATGTATGCACTGAGTACGAGCAGCTTTCAGTTTCACTGTACATGTATAGTGACAATAAATGGCATATATATCAACGTACCATTGGCTTTCTTCACTGCCTGCTGCACCTGCATGCCTACTTTCAATGACTGGTGTACCATGACACCCAGGTCTCGCTGCATCTCCCCTTTCCCTCTCCTCTCCTCTCCTCTCCTCCCCTCTCCTCCCACAGTTTCTCTCTCTCTCTCTCTCTCTACTTTCTCTCTCCTAGATTCAAACAGAAAAGAGAGAGAGAGAGAGGAGAGAGAGAGGGAGAGAGAGAGAGGGAGAGCGGGGGAGGGAGAGAGAGAGAGAGAGGGGGAGAGAGAGAGAGGGAGAGAGAGAGGGAGAGAGAGAGAGGGAGAGCGGGAGAGCGAGAGAGAGAGAGAGAGAGAGGGGGGGAGAGAGAGAGAGAGAGAGGGAGAGAGGGAGAGAGGGAGAGAGGGAGAGAGGGAGAGCGAGAGAGGGAGAGAGAGAGAGAGAGAGAGAGAGAGAGAGAGAGAGAGAGAGAGAGAGAGAGAGAGAGAGAGAGAGAGAGAGAGAGAGAGAGAGAGAGAGGAGAGAGAGAGAGATGGCGGGACTGTCATATGCTGAGAGAATAGAATGATGAATAGAAATTCTGAATCAATGTTATAAGATTGTTCTGAAAGACAAAATGGTTGGCCAGGTAGACTGAAACAAAGGACATAAGATGGCTGCTGACCAGACTTGCTGGAACCGGCTGTTAGAATGGATACACAATGTCTTGCAGTTACTGTGTAGTCATGAATAAAGGATCACAGGCCCAGTCTGACAAGATTGAGGAATACACAACCTCCCCCCCTAGCCAGGAAGACTGAGGAATGTACTGGTCTGAGATTATGTGTGGTTCCTCTTTCATCCCCTTATATGTACATACTTGGTTTCCTGTATTCTTCGTACGTGTTGGTTCTTTGATCGGGGGGAATGTGGGAGGTGCTAAACGGTGGCATTAACATATAAAGAGCCTTGCAATTAAGAGCAGGCAGCTTGACTCTTTGCCAGGTTGTAACCTGTGTGGAGACTCCTGCTCAATAAAACGCACGTTTAAAGCAACCCTGGTGCCTGGTCGATTATTGTCGAAACAACCGATGTGAGAGAGAAACGTGAATCAACATTTGGTGTCAGAAGTGGGATGTCAACCAGCGACTGATCGAGCCGGCGAGTGAATCCACTGGGCGACGGGATCGATGTGAAGGGTGCGCAGCCAAGTGAGTAGATTTAGTTAAATCTCCTCTTGGTCCTTCCTCGTATCCCGGCGTAGCAGGGTAATTCGCTGACTTGCGTCAGTTGGTGGGACGACATCCGAACATTCCGGTTGTGGGCACGGGGATAGGGCCGTCTCGAGGATTATCCTAGTCTGATAGAGCGGATAAAACACCTCGTAGAGGGGGACCGTAGACGGTATATAAGAGGAGTGCACTGTGTATAGGGAGTTAACTGGTATTGAGACGTTAACCGAGACCAAGGTACCCCCATATCTCACAGAAAGTCCACTTCAAAGTGACTGAGTGAGATACGACGGAACCAAGGACTCTAGGTTAACCCTGAAAGAGTTAACAAGTATTGAGTGTTAACCGAGACCAAGGTACCCCCATATCTCACAGAAAGTCCGCTTTAAAGTGGCCGAGTGAGATACGACGGAACCAAGGACTCACGGTTAACCCTGAAATTTTGTTGTGATAAGGGCCGTCTCGAGGATTATCCTAGTCTGATCGAGCGGATAAAACACCCCGTAGAGGGGGACCGTAGACGGTATATAAGAGGAGTGCACTGTGTATAGGAAGTTAACTAGTATTGAGACGTTAACCGAGACCAAGGTACCCCCATATCTCACAGAAAGTCCACTTCAAAGTGACTGAGTGAGATACGACGGAACCAAGGACTCTAGGTTAACCCTGAAAGAGTTAACAAGTATTGAGTGTTAACCGAGACCAAGGTACCCCCATATCTCACAGAAAGTCCGCTTTAAAGTGGCCGAGTGAGATACGACGGAACCAAGGACTCACGGTTAACCCTGAAATTTTGGTGTGATATTTGTGTAATAAAGTTAACTAGTATTGAGACGTTAACTGAGACCAAGGTACCCCCATATCTCACAGAAAGTCCACTTTAATGGCCGGGTGAGATACGGAGGAACCAAGGGCTCTAGGTTAACCCTGAAAGAGTTAGCAAGTATTGAGTGTTAGCCGAGACCAAAGTACCTCCGTATCTCACAGAAAGTCCGCCTTAGACTGGTTGTTAAGAGAGGAAATCCTCCACGCGAAGGTCAGGAATTGAAGTGACCGAGTGAGATACGGTGGAACCAAGGACTCGCGGTTAACCCTGAAATATTGTGTGTAATAGTATAAGTTTAAAAATGGGTAATGGTATGGACACCAGTTGTCACCCAGACCGGCCATTACATCAGCTATGTTTCTTGCATCCAGAAATGGAGGAGACCTTTAGGCGTATGTCGGGAGGACTCATTCATAAACTGGGGAAGGATGAATGGCCTGAAGGGGGTTCCAAGGATATGAGTGTGTTATCAAGAGCCCAAAGTGTAATATGGAGAACGGATTAAAAAAAAAATATATAAAAAGGCCAGTTGTGGATCGATCATTGTAACAAAGAAAAGGCACGGTCTTTAACGGCCAGTTGGCAGAGTAATGCCTTGAAACTAGGAATACCCCTGACCGAGGGGGGTCAGGAGAAGTCAGTGACAGTATTAAAACAGGAATGCAGGCATGCTAAGGAAAGTAAGGATCGTCAGGAGAGAGAGAGACAAAATATGGCCAAGGTAGATAAAGACTTACGTAAGTCGGTGGCTGGCATAGATTTGGGGGGTGACGACGAGGAGGAGGTAGAGGATTATCCTTGGGGAGTCCGTGGAGCACCCCCGTTGAACCAGCCTGCCCCCGTTGCCAGTCTTGTTCGGTAACAGGTTGGCTGACGATGCGGCTAAGTGTGCTTCACGCGGTAGATTTAAAGTGGTGGGTAGTATGATGAGGCAGGTGAAAAGCCTTTATATGGGCTCGTCTGAATCTGAGAAACCTATGCCAACCATAAATGATGTATTGCTCTTACAGGGGGACGCCTCTGCTAATGTTATAATGGACTGTCGGAAGGCTGACTCTGGATTGTGGCTCACGCCGGCCGGACAGACCTGTATGACAGACCAGTTAGCGACCTGGGTCGTTGATTGCCTACATTTAGCCACTCACTGTGGGGCCACCTTGCTAGTAGGCGCTCTCTTACAGGCATGGTGGCATCCTCGACTTAAGGTTTTGGCAGCCCAAACTAGTGCACGGTGCATCACCTGTGCTACACACAACCCTGGTAAAGGAGTTGTCTGCCATTACCTACTGCTCCGTTTGAAACCTTGCAGATGGATTTTATTGATTTGCCTAAGTGTCAGTGTTATAAACATGTACTTGTTATTGTTGATGTGTTTTCTAGATGGATTGAAGCCTTTCCAACCACTGATTGCACTGCCTCTACGGTGGTGTCTATTTTATTACAGCAGTTTGTTCCTCGCTTTGGGGTTCCAAACACCATCAGTTCGGATAACGGCCCTCACTTCATTGCCGCTATCAATAAAGAATTGTACAGACAGCTGGGCGTAACCCAGCGGCTGCATTGTGCTTATCGCCCACAGGCTGCAGGAATTGTGGAACGCTTGAACCAGACCCTGAAGACCAAGCTTGCCAAGCTGGTGGACCAATCAGGCTCCACCTGGGTTAAAATGTTGCCTGTTGCTTTGTTCCAGATCAGAGTCCTTCCAGCAGGGAAGACAAGGTTGTCTCCTGCAGAGATCATCTATGGCCGACCTCTGCGCACCCCTTGGACAGACATTATCCCGGCCACAATGACGTTGCATCACATGACGGAGGAGATGGTCTCTTACGTCCTTGCCCTTACAAGGGTCCTGCGTGAGATTCATGGGGAGGTCAAGGCCGCTTATGTGGGCGACATAGTATTTCCCGTTAATGGACGGATCACCCCGGGTTCTTATGTGTTGATTAAGAATTGGGTTCGTAAGGACACCCTTTCTCCTCGATGGTTGGGCCCCTTCCAGGTTCTTCTCACCACCCCCACCGCGGTAAAGGTAGAAGGACGATCGGCATGGGTGCATTTGCACCATTGCAAAGTGGTTGGTGACACCAAGCAAAGGGGGGAGGTTGAGGTCAGGGAGGGGGATCCGGTCCACGGAAAGCAGGGCACGAATTAATTTTGCCATGAAATTGCACGTTCTTTTTTCCCCTCCCTTGTCTTCACAGATACGAAATAAATCGCTGAGATGAGGGTCTTCGTGGCATTAATATGTGTGGCGACCACTGCCAGGTTAATCGGTTTCGGCTGGAAATGGACAAAGACTGAATACGGACGGAACAAACGAGGAAAGAGAGGGGAACGAGAAAACTCCAATTTATTCATCCAGGCACACAACGAGCTATTCGGGAAGGGGCAGGTGGTTTGTTATCCACAAATGACATCAGTTACCTCCCTGTTTACCCCATCCCCTGCATGGGGCAGAACTGAACGACTGGTGAAGTGCCAGGAAAAAAAAACGGTCCCTGTTAAACCCGTCAGCATCAACTATGATAGGCTTCTCGCTCCACCGGCCAACTGCTTACCGCTCCCTAAGAACAATAACCACTCCTACGACATTTGCTACAATGGATCTAGGACGGCGTCAAGAGCACCGGCTAGGCCGTGTAACTTCACCACCAATAACGACAACAGGCAATATGAAAATTGTTTTAGTAACCAAGGACACGGGTGTATAGTCATAAATGTTAAAAATAACCTCACTTGCGCTCTGCAAGGGCCCGTTCACGGCTCCACATCTAACCTTACCTATAATGGAGTCCAATGTCAGGTGTCTAAGGACTGTATCCCCGTAAATGCTGGATTTCAGTTGTTGTGTGGATGGGCCAACGGGACCCATCTGACAGTAGGATCCCATCACCTGCCAATCCCTAGTTATAGCAATGGGATCAGTGAAGCGTGGAGGGACTGGTCTGGAGGGGGAGAAGTCATTAATACCCGAAGGGGCTGTAATGGATCATTATATACGGAGGAAGGATATTACTTTTTCTTTAATGGGAAAGGAACCAATGTCCTAAAACCCCCTTTCCCCAAGAACGTGGCAGTTGGAGCATTGGTGCCAACCACGGTACCTTGTCCCGAGCAATGGACTAAACCCATGGCTCGGGTTCGTCGAAGGACAGTGTCGGCCGAGTTTTGCGCGCAATGGAGAAATCCAGGGGTTAGGGGAGCTACCCACGGACATGCCATTGGATGGGGATTATTAAGCATGCTAACCATGGGAGGAGTGGGTGGAGGTGAAGCAGCCAAAAACCGAAATTACCTTGTTTGTGGCCTGACAATTCTGGGCAATGCAACAACTGGAGCCTTGGAGGCAGTAAAAACCCAGATGGCCGAAATGAGGATGTTTTCCCTACAAAATAGATATGCGCTCGATTACTTATTGGCTAGAGAAGGGGGGACCTGTACCGTCATAAAAGGGAAATGTATGATGGGGGTTCAAGACCGGACTAGCAACATCACACAACACCAGAAAGAGATTACCACCTTTTTGGATGGAATAAATGAAAACCAGGGATGGGGGAATTGGGGATTAGGGGGAGTATACAACTGGATCATCAGCATTGCCATCTATGCTGCTATAGTAGTTACTTGCTTATTTGTGGGGATTGCTATTGTAAAGTGTATCATAGCCCGATTAATGGTGGCTTTATCGGGTTTGGGGACCACCCCCGAGGAAACTAAAAATTCTGTACGAATGATGATCTTACAGCATGAGCAGGAGAGACTGTTACCATTCCCCAACGACAGCGAAAATGATGAAGTGAGTGAGGAAGGAGAATTAGGGGACAAAGGTCAGACGGTCCAAGAAGCCTTGGCCAGGGAACTAAAAGGTTCGTAGATTCGGCGAATGGGACTTTTAAATGGACTATGAGTGTTGCCATAAGAATGGCAAATGGGGGGAATGATGAATAGAAATTCTGAATCAATGTTATAAGATTGTTCTGAAAGACAAAATGGTTGGCCAGGTAGACTGAAACAAAGGACATAAGATGGCTGCTGACCAGACTTGCTGGAACCGGCTGTTAGAATGGATACACAATGTCTTGCAGTTACTGTGTAGTCATGGATAAAGGATCACAGGCCCAGTCTGACAAGATTGAGGAATACACAACCTCCCCCCCTAGCCAGGAAGACTGAGGAATGTACTGGTCTGAGATTATGTGTGGTTCCTCTTTCATCCCTTATATGTACATACTTGGTTTCCTGTATTCTTCGTATGTGTTGGTTCTTTGATCGGGAGGAATGTGGGAGGTGCTAAACGGTGGCATTAACATATAAAGAGCCTTGCAATTAAGAGCAGGCAGCTTGACTCTTTGCCAGGTTGTAACCTGTGTGGAGACTCCTGCTCAATAAAACGTACGTTTAAAGCAACCCTGGTGCCTGGTCGATTATTGTCGAAACAACCGATGTGAGAGAGAAACGTGAATCAACAGGCTCCGGGCCTTTGTTATAGGCTCTGGGCCTGTGTTATTGGCTTAAGGCCTGTAATACAGACTCCAGGTCTGTGTTATATGCTCCAGCCCTAGGTTATAGGCTCTGGGCCTGTGTTGTAGGCTGTGGGCCACAGGACAGTATTATAGGCGCTGAGGGCTATCAGATCAATCACCTCCTCCATCAGGCTATCAGCAGACAGTAGAGGGCACCCCGACTGAAGTCCTGTGACTCCTTTGCTCCACGTGGAAAACAACTCCTAGCATCCATCCAGCCAACTGAGACAAAAGCACACTGGATAGCCACCAAGTAAGTCACAGGAGTGGAACGCAACCTCATCTCCATTACACAGCTACATCTCTTCACCAGATAAAAGCTGTGCAGGGTCTGACCTCCCCAGAGGAGCATGGGTGAAGCTCAACAGACTTGGTACTGGAGTTGGGCGTTTCAATGCCAGCATGTGGAGATGGGGGCTCCGCCAGATCCCAGCCTGTGGATGCGGAGCAGAACAACAGACAGCCAACCATGTCATCTCTGGGTGCCCTCTCTACCACCCGCCAAATGGAGCTCAGGTACACAAAAGTGCTGGAGAAACTCAGCGGGTGCAGCAGCATCTATGGAGCGAAGGAAATAGGCAACGTTTCGGGCCGAAACCCTTCTTCAGTCTGCTACTGCATCCGCTGAGTTTCTCCAGCACTTTTGTCTACCTTTGATTTTCCAGCATCTGCAATTCCTTCTTAACCAAATGCAGCTCAGGCCTAGCAGACATTGACGCAGAGGCAACCTGGCTGCTCAACCCCCAGCTTCAGATCCAAGTATTCCCTTGGTTTATTTCTGTTTCATTCGCAAGAAGGGTTTTATTATAGGCTCTGGGCCTGTGTTATAGTCTCGGGGTCTAAGTTCTGGTCTTTGGCCTAAGTTCTGGTGCCACAAGCCTGTGTTTTGTAGGCCACAGGGCTGTATTATAGGCTCCAGGCCGGCATTTTATGCTTTGATCCAAGTTCTGTGCTTTGCTCTAAGCTCTGGGCCTCAGAACCCGTGTTGTAGGCCTCTGGCTGTGTTGAAGGCTCCGGTCCTGGTTCTGGGCTTCCGAGCCTGTGTGGTGGGCCCCAGGCCTGGTCTATAGACTCTGGGCCTGTGTTGTGGGCTTTGGCTAAGTTCTATCTCTATCCCCCTCTCTCTCTCTATCTCTGCCCCCTCTCTCTCTCTGCCTCTCCCCCTCTCTCCCCACTCTCTCTCCCCTCTCTATCTTCTCCCTCTCTCACTCCCCCCCTATCACTCCCCCCTTTCTCTCTTCCACCCTCTCTCTCCATCCACTCACCCTGATCCGAAAAGTCACCACAATTCCAGAGAAGATCATGATCATCAAGAGAAGACCGCAGAATAAGGCGAGAATGGCGATTTTTCGTGGATATGGGGTGGAAACGGTCATTTTCTCCCAACAAAATATCACCCTTGCTCGTTTTCTTTTTTTTGACTTCAGAGTTCGTGTGCGGGTATAGGTTGGAGATACAACGCAGAAACAAACCCTTCGGCCCCACTGAGTCCGTGCCAACCAGCGATCGCCCGTTCACACACTAGTTTAGTTTAGAGATACAACGCAGAAACAAACCCTTCGGCCCACCCAGTCCGTGCCGACCAGCGATCACCCGTTCAGTGTTAGAGGGACATCTGGAGCAAAGATCTTATAGTGGAGCAAGATGGGTTAATCTCACGCAAACGTGTAGTCCGCTCATGGGCGGATTCATGGGTGATTATAGAACGCATTTTAGCAACCAGCCCCCGCCATCTTGTTCCGCCATCTTGCTCCGCCATCTTGCCTCCGGCCAAAGATCGGATCTTTGTTTCCGCAGCGGGGAGAAGGAGTGCGCGGCCCGGGGAGAGGGGCCCAGGGAGTGGGAGTGTGGGGCCCGGGGAGAGGGGGTGTGGGGCCCGGGGAGAGGGGCCCAGGGAGTGGGAGTGTGGGGCCCGGGGAGAGGGGGTGTGGGGCCCGGGGAGTGTGGAGTGTGGGGCCAGGGGAGAGGGGGTGTGGGGCCAGGGGAGAGGGGGTGTGGGGCCCGGGGAGTGGGAGTGTGGGGCCCAGGGAGTGGGAGTGTGGGGCCCGGGGAGAGGGGGTGTGGGGCCCGGGGAGTGTGGAGTGTGGGGCCCGGGGAGAGGGGGTGTGGGGCTCGGGCAGAGGGGGTGTGGGGCCCGGGGAGAGGGGGTGTGTGTGGGGCCCGGGGAGACGGGGTGTGGGGCCCGGGGAGAGGGAGTGTGGGGCCCGGGGAGAGGGGGTGTGGGGCCCGGGGAGAGGGAGAGGGAGTGTGGGGCTCGGGGCAGCGGGGAGAGGGAGTGTGGGACCCGGGGCAGCGGGAGATGGAGTGTGGGGCAGCGGGGAGAGGGAGTGTGGGGCAGCGGGGAGAGGGAGTGTGGGGCCCGGGGAGAGGGGGTGTGGGGCCCGGGGAGAGGGAGATGGAGTGTGGGGCCCGGGGAGAGGGAGTGTGGGGCACGGGACAGCGGGGAGAGGGAGTGTGGGGCAGCGGGGAGAGGGGGTGTGGGGCCCGAGGAGAGGGAGATACAGTGTGGGGCCCGGGGAGAGGGAGTGTGGGGCCCGGGGAGAGGGGGTGTGGGGCCCGGGGAGAGGGAGTGTGGGGCCCGGGGAGATGGAGTGTGGGGCACGGGGCAGCGGGGAGATGGAGTGTGGGGCACGGGGCAGCGGGGAGAGGGAGTGTGGGGCAGCGGGGAGAGTGAGAGTGGGGCCCGGGGCAGTGGGGAGAGGGAGTGTGGGGCCCAGGGAGAGGGAGATGGAGTGTGGGGCCCGGGGAGAGGGAGTGTGGGGCACGGGGCAGCGGGGAGTCGGAGTGTGTGCTGCCCGGGGAGAGGGGCATAGGAGAGGGGGGGGAACATTGTAGTGTGGGGGCAGGCGAGGTAGTGCCGGGGGTGTGTGGGGGGGGGGGGGTAGTTGAGGGGTGGGATAAGGCCTAGTGTGTGTGAAGTTGTGTGGAGGTTTACAATGTTTCTTAATTAATGTCCCTTGTCTAGTCTGAAATAAAGTTCATCATTGGATCAGAAGAAATATAATTGTGTGTGTCATATGATTCTATACATTTATATCACATTCATGTATGTGTGTTTATAAACATTTTATTATTTAACAAGAATTAACAGAATTATGAACTAACAGAATTATGAAACTAACCCTATATCGCACACAAAAACTGTTCCCCCGTGGGTCGGGTCGGGTCGGTTCCAGTTACTACAAAATCAACTGAAACACTGCTTGTGAGCCATTTAAAAAGAAATGATTTAAAAAAACATTAAAAAAGACAATTACCAGAGTCAAATGTTATTCTTGACAAGAAGTATGAGCTGACAGAATGATGAATCTAACCCTATATCACACACACTAACATTGATTACACTGCGAGTCGGGTTGGGTCAAGTAGGTGGGGAAAAATACCCGGGATCCCCTCCGTAGCTACTACACGTCAGCCCATTGTATTTCGCAGGAGTGGCCTATCTTGCTCTGCTCTAAGGTCTTTGGTTTAATCCACGTCAGTCCATTGGATTTTGCAGTTTATCTTGTTCTCTTAGCCTTCGTTGTTAGACTATTATTATCTTTGTTTATAATAAATAAGGTGCTCCTTTTTAAAAAATATATTAAAAATGGAAACTGCGTATAAAATGAGCAACAATGCGCAATGAAAGGACCATATGAATTATATGATCTTTTTTTAATCAGTATTGTGGGGGAACGGTATGTGTGTGTTTCTGTGTGAGTGGCAAGATAGAGATAATAGATTTCAAAGTTCCTCATGGATCAGAAGCAACTTTGATTTAAAGCAACTCATGATGTACATAAGCCATAAAGGCAATTATATTTGCCTTTATATTTTGCTATAAGATATAAGGAACATAAGCCAATATATTTGCCTATGTTTATATTATATATGATACACACACACACACACACAAATATTAATGTGATGTTGATGTATATAATTATATAACACATACATGTTTGTCTAGTTTATTATATATATATATATATATATATATATATATATATATATATATATATATATATATATATATATATAAGCACACACACACACACACATATATATATATATATATACATGATGCGTATATATATGTGATATATATGTATATAAATATATAACACACACATATGTATGTCTCTCTAGTTTCTCTAGATCTCCCAATTTTGTTGATTTTTTTTTCTTTCATTCAACCTCTCTGAAATCCTAATATTACGAATAAATAAAAATGAACACATGCCAAGATTTTTTCATTCTATTTTAGTGTAAAGATATATAGTGTATACATACCTACATTGATGGAGAAGTGCGAGCATTAGACATGAAAACTGCAATGCTACCATAGTTTAGTTTTTAATTTAACATATATTTGAGGGAAATCTACGTATATTTGAGGGAAATGAGTTACCGTATTTCCCGGCAAAGTAGACGCACCACCATTTGAGTTGCTAAATTTTGAGAAAATGATGGCGGGACAGAATCGAGGGTTTGGTTTAGTCCAGGGATCCGCAGCCATTTTTGCATAGGGTCCAGGACCCTACGGGACTAGCTGCAGTTCCCAGGTTACCTGCGAGCCCCGGGTCTAGCTGCAGTTCCGCTGTCCGGGACCGGCAGCCGCTCGCAGCCACCTGAGCTCTGAGTGAGCTTTTAAATGTGAATATCTCATAACTAAACATTTGTGGGAAAAGCAGTATATTGCATCAATCCACTCATTTTTAAATCGTTCTACAACAAATTTCATAAACAAGGATAACACTTTTTATTTCTGTCATTTATGGTAAGATTTAAATAATTTATTGTTTTATGTGTGAGATGTACTGGGTGTTCAGAACCAAGACGCCATTTATTTGACAAGTACTCCGTAATTCCTATAGGAGATGTTATCAACGAGTATTCTGGACCCACTGTCAACATCTGAAATTACCGTAAAATATATAGAATTAACTTATGAACAAATCTGATTATAACTACATAACTGCAGAATGGATGATATGACACTTAATTGAAATTGTTTTCAGGGGTAGGGAGAGACATGTATATTGAAGATGCATTTTTTCCTCTAGTAGGTCAATATATGCCTACTGAATATATTCTGCATTCATGCCTACTATATTCTGTTGTGCTGAAGCAAAGCAAGAATCAAAGCGAAGGATGATGCTTACAAATTAGCCAGAAAAAGCAGCATACCGGAGGACTGGGAGAAATTCAGATACCAGCAGAGGAGGACAAAGGGCTTAATTAAGAAAGGAAAAATAGATTATGAAAGAAAACTGGCAGGGAACATAAAAACTGACTGCAAACGTTTTTATAGATATGTGAAAAGAAAGAGATTAGGTAAAACAAATGTTGGACCCTTGCAGTCAGAAAGAGGTGAGTTGATCATGGGGAATACGGATATGGCGGACCAATTGAATAACTACTTTGGTTCCGTCTTCACTAAGGAAAACATAAATAATTTGCCGGAAATAGCAGGGGACTGCGGGTCAAAGGAGTTGGAGGAATTGAGTGAAATCCAGGTTAGCCGGGAAGTGGTGTTGTGTAAATTGAATGGATTAAAGGCCGATAAATCCCCAGGGCCAGATAGGCTGCATCCCAGAGTACTTAAGGAAGTAGCTCCAGAAATAGTGGATGCATTAGTAATAATCTTTCAAAACTCTTTCGATTCTGGAGTAGTTCCTGAGGATTTGCGGGTAGCAAACGTAACCCCACTTTTTAAGAAGGGAGGGAGAGAGAAAACGAGGAATTACAGACCAGTTAGTCTAACATCGGTTATGGAGAACTGCTAGTGTCAGTTATTAAAGATGGGATAGCAGCACATTTGGAAAGTGGCGAAATCATTGGACAAAGTCAGCATGGATTTACGAAAGGTAAATCATGTCTGACGAATCTTATAGAATTTTTCGAGGATGTAACTAGTAGCGTGGATAGGGGAGAACCAGTGGATGTGATGTATCTGGACTTCCAGAAGGCTTTCGACAAGGTCCCACATAAGAAATTAGTATACAAACTTAAAGTACACGGCATTGGGGATTCAGTATTGATGTGGATAGAGAACTGGCTGGCAAACAGGAAGCAAAGAGTAGGAGTAAACGGGTCCTTTTCACAATGGCAGGCAATGACTAGTGGGGTACCGCAAGGCTCAGTGCTGGGACCCCAGCTATTTACAATATATATTAATGATCTGGATGAGGGAATTGAAGGCAATATCTCCAGGTTTGCGGATGATACTAAGCTGGGGGGCAGTGTTCGCTGTGAGGAGGATGCTAGGAGACTGCAAGGTGACTTGGATAGGCTGGGTGAGTGGGCAAATATTTGGCAGATGCAGTATAATGTGGAGAAATGTGAGGTTATCCATTTTGGTGGCAAAACAGGAAAGCAGACTATTATCTAAATGGTGGCCGATTAGGAAAAGGAGAGAGGCAGCGAGACCTGGGTGTCATGGTACACCAGTCATTGAAAGTAGGCATGCAGGTGCAGCAGGCAGTGAAGAAAGCGAATGGTGTGTTAGCTTCCATAGCAAAATGATTTGAGTATAGGAGCAGGGAGGTACTACTGCAGTTGTACAGGGTCTTGGTGAGACCACACCTGGAGTATTAAGTACATTATTGCTATAGAGGGAGTGCAGAGAAGATCCACCAGACTGATTCCTGGGATATCAAGACTGTCTTATGAAGAACGACTGGATAGACTTGGTTTATACTCTCTAGAATTTAGGAGATTGAGAGGGGATCTTATAGAAACGTTCAAAATTCTTAAGGGATTCGACAGGCTAGATACAGGAAGATTGCTCCCGATGTTGGGGAAGTCCAGGACAAGGGATCACAGCTTAAGGATATGGGGGAAATCCTTTAAAGCCGAGATGAGAATAACATTTTTCACACAGAGCGTGGTGAGTCTCTGGAACTCTCTGCCACCGAGGGTAGTCGAGGCCAGTTCATTGGCTATATTTAAGAGGAAGTTAGATGTGGCCCTTGTGGTTAAGGGGATCAGAGGGTATGGAGAGAAGGCAGGTACGGGATACTGAGTTGGATGATCAGCCATGATCATATTGAATGGCGGTGCAGGCTCGAAGGGCCGAATGGCCTACTCCTGCACCTAATTTCTATGTTTCTATGTTTCTATGTTTCATTGTCCTATCTGGGACACATGACAATAAACTCTCTTGACTTGACTTGATCAACAACAACAACATGGTACTAAATATATATGTTTTATTCATCTACTGACCAACAATATTGTAAGTGGATTTGATTTCAATGAACCAACCCCTTTTACATGTTTTTCTCTCTGATTATCTACCTGTTTCTTCTCTTTTTTCACCCAATCCATCAGGTGAAAATTTACTCGACGCCCTCAGCCAGAGAGAGGGAAATAGTCATGAGTTGTTAATAGGGGGGTTGCACGAAAGGTCACTGGGTCATAGGGCTTGACGCACGGAGCCGCCAATTCCATCTGGAGGACATCCGTAATTTCCGGTATATGTTATTAATGTAAGAAACGCGTACTTTCATCTGCGCTGCCAACTCTCACGCTTTGAGCGTGAGACTCACGCCCTCAAGCAAACTCTCACGCCCTCACGCTCATCAGAAATTTCTCACGCTCAGTGGTGAGAAATGTTGTGATCAACGAAAATGTCAAAACTCGGATACACTGCATGGTCCGCAGGGGTTGGAGAGCCGGGGCTGAGAGAGGGATGGGAGAACGAATGTTTGCCGAGGCCGGCGTGTCGCTCGCTGCAGCTCTGGCCATGGAGCACTCCGGACAGTGAATGTCCCGATCCGTCGGAGGCGTCGGAAGCGCCGCTGCCGCTGCCGCGAGAGTCTCTGTGCCGAAGGGATAGACTCTCAAAGGGAGGTGGAGAGAGAGAGGGGAAGTGAATGGAGAGAGAGAGAAGAGGGATGGGGAAGAGAGGGAGAGAGAGAGAGAGGTAGGGGAGAGCGAGGGGGAGAGAGGGGGTGGAGAGGGAGGAGAGGGTAGGAGAGAATGGAAGATAGAAGGGGAAGAGAGAGGGGTGGTAAAAGAGAGAGGGGAGAGGGGGAGAGAGAGAAATGGGAAAAGAGAGAGATAGGGGGTCAAAGAAAGAGAGAGAGAGGAGAAAGAGGGGACAGAGGGCAAGGGGAAGAGTGAAGTAGGAGGGGGAAATGGGGAAGAGAGGAGGAGAGAGAGGGGGAAGAGAGAGAGGTGATAGGAGATACCGAGAGAGAGGGGAAAGAGAGAGGGGGAAATGTGTGGAGAGGGAGAGAGATGGGGAGATAGAGAGTGAGGGGGAAAGAGGTTGGGGGGAATCGAGGGGGAGAGGAGAGAAGAGGGGGAGAGAGAGAAGAAAGAGAGGGGGAGAGATAGAAAGGGGGGAGAGGGTTGGGGGAAAGAGTTAGGGGAAAGAGAGGGGGAGAGGGGACAAGAGAGAGGGGAAGAGTGAGGTGGGAGGAAGAGGGGGGAAATAGGGGGGAGAGAGAAGAGAGGGAAGGGGAGAGAGTGAGAGGGGGAGACAGGGGAGAGAGAGGGAGTGAGCGTTGAGAGAGAGATGGAGGGAGGAGAGGGGAAAGAGGGGGAGGGGAGAGATAGAGGGGGAGACAGAGAGAGAGGGGGATGGGTGAGAGGAGAGAGAGCTGAAGAGAGGGGCGGGGAGAGAGTCCCTTTCTCGAATTTGCGTATGTGACCGGCATGGATCAGGCTGCGGCTCGGTGCATCCTGGAGGCCAACCAGTGGCTGCTGGAAGTAAGTACCAAGCACTGGGTAGAAACGCTGGAAGATAGTGGACTTCAAATGGGGGTGATTGGAGAAAGCATCCTGCTTGCCTGCTAGATTTTCACTTACTGTAACTGCAGGAAAAACGTTCCCGATATTGGGGGCGTTCAGAACCATGGGGCACAGTTTAAGAATAAAGAGGGGGCGGGGGGAGGTGCAGTTAGGACTGAGATGAGGACAAACTTTCTTCACGTAGAGAGTTGTGAATCTGTGGAATTCTCTGCCACAGAAGGCAGTGCAGGCCAATTCACTGGATGTTTTCAAGAGAGAGTTACATTTAGTTCTTGGGGCTAACGACATTAAGGGGTTTGGGGAAAAAAATGAAAGGTACTGATTTTCGATGAATAGCCATGATCATATTGAATGGCAATGCTGGCTCGAAGGGCCGAATGGCCTATTCTTGCACTTATTTTCTATGTTTCTCTGCTTAAGTATATGGCAATTAAACTCGATCACTTCATTTAACTTCAGAGTCACGTGAGTGACTATGTGAAGAGCCCGCTCAGCACGCATGCACGTCATTACGTTTACCAGTGCAATAACGGCCGCATCGGGAGTCAGGCGCTCCCGCTACAGGTGAAAGAACGGACCGTCAGGTAAGCTCTGAGGTCGGGTTTTCTTTCACAGGGAACCTTCTGCTTTCAGGCAGAGAAGAAAGGCTCTTGGACAAACCTGTCCCCCGCTCGACTCCACGGAAGAGCGTTCCATCTGGGGGGGGGGGGGGGGGGCAGCAACAAGGCGGTAGTATCGCTTACCCGGCGCGCCGCTATTTCCCAACACCGTGCTGAGCCCAGCCCACTAGCGCCTGAGCAGCGGGCTGGAAGTATAGCCACGGAAGAGGCGTCCGGCCGGTGGCTTCCGACTTGTCGAACGGGGACGTCTTTCCACTCGCCCGGGGGAGCGACAGCCGCCTGAGCCGCTGGAGCAGCTCCTGGAGCAGGAGCTGCAGCGAGACGCGCTTCGTGAGGGGCGCTCTCGCAGGGGGAGTTCAGGCACTCCCTCCACAGTGCCTTATGCACTGCCCATTGCTTCCTCCTTACCCGAGGGTAGCTTTGGTGACCAGGACTGGGCTGGTCAAGAAGAGGGGATGATGGCTGAAGATCTCGGGAGTATGCAAGGGGTGCAGGAACTGGAAGAACTGCTATGTGTGGTGGACCGCTACGTGGCAACCCCACGTGCAGGAGCCCGTTAAAGGCCAAACCTGCGGCCAGCATTAACCACCTCTCCAACAGGCCCCTACAGGAGAGGTGGTCAATGAGGCCTTAGAAAACTGCAGCGGATCCTCAGGCTCCTGACGTCAGCCATCACATCGTTTGCTCGTTCCGTGGACAAATACGGAGATGACCACAACTTTCATAAACCAATCACAAAACATGCCATAAAATCCTAAATTTGCGGGGTTGTGCATACCCCAGCCACTGAGCCAGACCCACTGCTCTTTGGCAAAATCCTCACAAAGCATATGAAGGATATGGAAGAGGCTTTAAACAACTTTCGGTCTCATGACGGCAGGCCCAGGACGAGCAAACCAAAAACAATAATTCCTAAGCAGCAGGACCCCATCACGTCCATCAGTCGACGTCTACCATATGTGACTGGTGTAAAGCTCGGGGTCTGCATTCTATCCCCGGAAGTCTTCTTTAGACCAGGGCCAAGAGCGGACCCCATGGAAAGTGCACCACCCCCCAACATCACCGCCACGTCAGACAACGTGCAAGACTCGTTGGGTCGGCAGGAAACAGAACAACACCCATAACCATGGAGGTAGGTGGATCTGGTTCCTACCAGCATATAGAAACTAGGGGCTTAATACTAACAGGGGGGGAGATTACACCCGTTTTAAGATGCACGGGAGTCTATCACGAGTGATCAGTATACACTCAATGGCATTAGTGGATACAAAATACAATTCACACTAGAAAAAATGCCACCAGGTCAACATTCACCCCAGAGGGTATTTTCCCTCTCCGTTAAAGAAACGAGAGGGACAAGCTGAACTGGTGAGACTAATTACAAAGTGTATCATGGGAAAACATGAACCCTTGGAATTCGTATCAAATATTCGTCACTAAACCCAAAAAAGATGGTGGATGTCGCATCATCATTTACTTACCTTCACTAAATATGTTTGTTAAGTATATACATTTCAAAATGGAAACGGTTGTTACTGCCAAACAACTAATTTCCAAAGGATACTTTATGGCAAGCATTGATCTTAAAGATGTTTTCTATTTAATACCATTCACAAGGATCATCGCAGGTACCTGAAATTTACCTGGATGATGCAGCAATGGCAGTTTAAAGCGTTACCCAATGGGTTCACATCAGCCCAAGATTATTCACCAAGATACTAAAACCAGCTCTGGTAATATTCAGAAGACAAAAACATATTGTCATGGCATATCTTGATGATATCGTAAATAATAGGCAAGACCATGGAATTGACTATGTTAGCTGTATCAGCTACCAAACCATATAACCATATAACCATATAACAATTACAGCACGGAAACAGGCCATCTCGGCTCTACAAGTCCATGCCGAACAAATGTTTTTCCCCTTAGTCCCACCTGACTGCACTCGTAACATAACCCTCCATTCCCTTCTCATCCATGCCTATCCAATTTATTTTTAAATGATACCAATGAACCTGCCTCCACCACTTCCACTGGGAGCTCATTCCACACCGCCACCACTCTCTGCGTAAAGAAGTCCCCCCTCATATTACCCCTAAACTTCTGTCCCTTAATTCTGAAGTCATGTCCTCTTGTTTGAATCTTCCCTATTCTCAAAGGGAAAAGCTTGTCCACATCAACTCTGTATATCCCTCTCATCATTTTAAAGACCTCTATCAGGTCCCCCCTTAACCTTCTGCGCTCCAGAGAATAAAGACCTAACTTATTCAACCTATCTCTGTTACTTAGTTGTTGAAACCCAGGCAACATTCTAGTAAATCTCCTCTGTACTCTCTCTATTTTGTTGACATCCTTCCTATAATTGGGCGACCAAAATTGTGCACCATACTCCAGATTTGGTCTCACCAATGCCTTGTACAATTTTAACATTACATCCCAGCTTACCACACTCAATGCTCTGATTTATAAAGGCTAGCATACGAAAAGCTTTCTTTACCACCCTATCTATATGAGATTCCACCTTCAAGGAACTATGCACGGTTATACCCAGATCCCTCTGTTCAACTGTATTCTTCAATTCCCTACCATTTACCATGTGCGTCCTATTTTGATTTGTCCTGCCAAGGTGTAGCACCTCACATTTATCAGCATTAAACTCCATCTGCCATCTTTCAGCCCATTTTTCCAAATGGCCTAAATCACTCTGTAGACTTTGGAAATCCTCTTCATTATCCACAACACCCCCTATCTTGGTATCATCTGCATACTTACTAATCCAATTTACCACACCTTCATCCAGATCATTGATGTACATGACAAACAACAAACAACAAAAGACGCAACACAGATCCCTGAGGCACCCCACTAGTTATTCAAACAGTTATTCGAAACCCTGGGGTTGTCTTACACCCAGATAATTCTAAGTTGAAGCCATCCACAATCATGGACTTCTTGGGCTTCACAATTAATTCAGTCTACATGACTGTAACATTGCCAAGAGACAAAACAGTTGAATTGGCGCAATCATGCAACAATTTAATGATTCGGACCTTTGCATTGTCAAAACTTACAAAGAGCAAAGGTACAGGCACCAAAACGACATACAGGTCATTATGATCATGTCATAAAGTTACCCACTGAAGCAATATCAGAACTACAGTGGAGGGCAAAAAACGTTTGCATAATTTCAGCCCTATTATCATCACTAACCCTACGTTAGTTATCCAAACAGATGCCAGTACTCAAGGCTGGGGAGCAACTAACTCTATATCCAGCACAAGTAGTAGATGGACTAACCCAGAGTCATTGTTACCACTTACACTGGGCATTAATTATCTAGAGATGTTGGGTGACTTTTATGGTTTAAAAGCATATGCACAAATATGCATCACGTGCATGCACGGTTACAAATAGATAATACTACGGTGGTGACCTACAATAACCATAGGGGCGGCATAAAATCGGTATCATGCGACAAGTTGGTCAACACAATTTGGCAATGGTGTGTCGAAAGACATATTTGGCTATCAGCAACTTACCTGCCAGGTAAGCTAAATACAGTGGCAGACACCAGGTCACGTAAATTTAATGACAACATCGAATTAAATTTAATGACAACAACCTCCAAAAAATTTGCAAAAGTTATCAAGCAATATGGCACGCCAGATATCGATTTATTTGCATCAAGGCTAAATCACCAGGTACCTATGTATGTCGCTTGAACCAGACCCTGAGGCAGCAGCGGTAGATGCGTTCGCGCTGGATTGGGGAAATTCTTCTTCAATGCATTTCCCTTTTGCCTCATCAGTTGAGAACTATGCACAATACAAATGGACTCTGCTTCAGGTATTTTGATAGTACACCGACTAGCCATGGTTCCCAATACTCCATGACATGGTTGTTAAAGCTCCGATGGTATTCCCCAGCGACCCAGAGTTATTAACACCCAGTGTCGGGCACTAGCCACCCGTGCCATGAAAAAATAAAACTCCTGGGGTGCAGATTCTGCCGAAACCACTTCTGGGACTGGGATTATCAGAACAAACCGTCGACACCATGTCAACATCCCTCTGAACATCCACTAAAAAAACAGCACTTGTCCAGCATCAAAAAAATGGGAGAAGTACTGCTTGGATCCAGGGACCACCTACTCAACCGCTACAGTCACCAACGTACTGGAATTCCTGGAGAACCTTCACCACGATGAAGGACTCAGCTACAGAGCCATCAACACGGCTAGAAATGCCCTGCCTGTCTATTTAAAACCAGCTCCAGGACAACAGGCCATGGGGTCCCACCAGCTGGTGGTCAAACTAATGAAGGGTATTTACAACTCTAACCCCCTAGACCACGGTACACCCATATATGGGATGTCAGTGTGGTCCTGACGTACCTCAGGAGATGGCCACCAGCCAGATCCCTCAACCTGGACAATCTATGCTCAAAGAGGGTCAATTCACCTATTGCGACTGGACACCATGCTCACAGCTCAAGACCAGATCTCTGTCGTTATCCAGGGACTGATCAAACAGAGCAGGCCATGAACACCTAATCCAGTCGTGGGATTCCGGGCTTACCCGCCAGAACCACGGTTATGTGCCATGACCCACCTACTATCCTACATAGACACAACCAAAATATTCGATGGAGATGAAAAGCCTTGTGGGTCAGTCATAAAATACCTTATGGTCGGGTGACGAGCCAAACCATTGCGAGATGGCTCAAGCAGGTGCTAAAAGCTGCTGGGATAAACACTAACATGTACAAATCTCATTCCACCAGGGCAGCATCCATGTCGACGGCTAAAAGAATGGACGTGCCTATAGACCACATCCTGGCTACAGCAGGATGGTTGGGGGAAAGAACGTTCAGAAATGTTATAATAAGCCGTTGGCAAAACCTGTTTTATTTGCAGAAAAGATTTTACAGAATGCAAATATTTAATTCCAGACCAGGGGAGCAATTTAATTTCTTTGTTGTTATTGTTAAAAAATACCATTGTGTTTTTCTACAAACAGATTCATTGGTTCATTACGATAACACACTTCCTCAAGGACTTTGGCAGTGCGTGAAGTAATACCTGTTACACGGTTTGAAATCACAGAGCTTTGAAGTCTTCACGTAATCACTCACGTGACTCCGAAGTAAAATAGTAAGATTAAACGAGAACTTATCAGTTTGAAGTTTGATCTGTATTTTATGAGGAGTTACGATGAGGGATTACGTGCCCTCCACACCCACCCTCAATAATATGGGTCAAAGTGATAAACTGATGTCTCTTTTACTTTACTATGTTTACTTCAATAACTTTGTCTATCTGTGATTCCACGCCGCTGCTTTGAAGTATGGTGCGCATGCGTGCTGAGCCGCTTCTTCACGTAATCCCTCATCGTAACTCCTCATAAAATACAGATCAAACTTCAAACTGGTAAGTTCTCGTTTAATCTTAATATTTTGAAGCATTCATGCATGGTGGAGGTAGAATGTAGTCATAGAGTGATACAGTGTGAAAACAGGCCCTTCGGCACAACTTGCCCACACCCGCCAACATGTCCCAGCTACGCCACCTGCTTTTGGTCCCTACCTCCAAACCTGTCCAATCCATGTATCAGTCTAACTTTTTCTTAAATGATGGAATGGTCCCTGCCTCAACTACCTCCTCTGGCAGCTTGTTCCATACACCCATCACCCTTTGTGTGGATAAAGTTACCCCTTAAACAGTGACCTGTTAAAAATACTTCATACATAAAACATTGAAATCATACTACTACAGTGCACAAACACATGATTTTAATACAGCAAATTTCAAAAAGTTCCTACCCTTCTTCCACACCCTCTCCCCAGTAGGTTGCTCCACTCCCTCACCGGGTACCCTCAAGGCCAGTGGTCAGTGATCGCACAGCCTCCCCTTTCAGAAACGCTCCAATCCAACTTAAAGCATATATATTGCATTCAAGTGTAAATTATAAGACTCGCTATAGTGTGCATCATATTGCACAATTTCAAGCTGCAAAATGCAAATGTTCCGTACCAATGGGAGGGGGCACCCCTGTCGCGATGCTCCCTTGGGCTTGGTCTCTCGCAAAATTCTCACTCCCAACTATCACGCAATGTTGGCAGTCCTGCTTTCATACCTGTTAAAAACCGCCAAAATGTTGCATTTTTGCGCTGAAAAAAAATGTGGAAGTTGGGGCAAGTGAGTGACACGTACCCAACTTTAGAATTCCAAAAGTGAAGCGAAATGAAGGTAAAGAGAAGCACGGATTTGAGTATAGGAGCAGGGAGGTTCTACTGCAGTTGTACAGGGTCTTGGTGAGACCACACCTGGTGTATTGCGTACAGTTTTGATCTTCAAATCTGAGGAATGACATTATTGCCATAGAGGGAGTGCAGAGAAGGTTCACCAGACTGATTCCTGGGACGTCAGGACTGTCTTATGAAGAAAGACTGGATATACTTGGTTTATACTCTCTAGAATTTAGGAGATTGAGAGGGGATCTTATAGAAACTTACAAAATTCTTAGGGGGTTGGACAGGCTAGATGCAGGAAGATTGCTCCCGATGTTGGGGAAGTTCAGGACAAGGGGTCACAGCTTAAGGATAAGGGGGAAATCCTTTAAAACCGAGATGAGAATAACTTTTTTTCACAGGGCCGAATGGCCTACTCCTGCACCTAATTTCTATGTTTTCTATGTTTCTAAGAGCTGAAGGGAGAACAGCAGCTAAAGTGCATGGTAAACAGACGTCACCAGGATTACAGTATGCGGTACATGAGGTGACCGTGAACCTCCGCCTCATTTGGAAGGACGTCTGTGACCACTGATGGAGGTGAGGGGGAAGGTACTATGTTCAGTTCAGTTATTCAGTTTAGTTTATAGTCACGTGTACCGATCTACAATGAAAAGCTCGTGTTGCGTGCTATCCAGTCTGCAGAAAATCAAGCCATTTCCAGTGTACAGGTATATGATGAGGGAAGAACATTCAGGGCAAAGCAAAGCCAGCAAAGTCCGATCAAGTATAATAGTAAGATTAAACGAGAACTTACCAGTTTGAAGTTTGATCTGTATTTTATGAGGAGTTACGACGAGGGATTACGTGAAGAAGCTCGCTCAGGGCGCAGGCGCGGCATGCTTCCAAGCAGCGGTGTGGAATCACAGACAGACACGTATTTGAAGTAACATAGTAAAGAATAAAGAGACATCAATTATCAGTTTGATCCATGTAATGAGGGTGGGAGCGGAGGGCACGTAATCCCTCATCGTAACTCCTCATAAAATACAGATCAAACTTCAAACTGGTAAGTTCTCGTTTAATCTTACTATTTTACTTCGGAGTCACGTGAGTGACTTCGTGAAGATTTCAAAGCTCTGTGATTTCAAACCGTGTAACAGTTTTACTCACTCACTACCGAAAGCTCTTGAGGAAGGAAGTGTTATTGTAATCAACCAATGAATCTGTTTTGAAAACAAAACGGTATTTATTAACAACAACAAAAACAAAATAGCTCCCCCGGGCTTTAAATTAAATATTTGCAGTTTCTAAAATTTTTGCTGCAAATACATCAGGTTTCACCAACGGCTTGTGATAGAATGTTCGGAATGTGGATTCCCTCGACCATCCTGCTTTGTTTAGGATAATGTCAATAGGCACATCCATCCTTGCTGCCGATGATGTGGATGCTGCCCTGGTGGAATGAGATTTATATACATTAATGTCTATCCCAGCAGCTTCCAATACCTGTTTTAACCATCTTGAAATGGTCTGGCTCGTTACCCTGCCATGTGTTTTTTTGTGGCTGACCCATAAGGCTCTTTCACTTCCTCGGATATTATGGGTTGTGTCAATATAAATTTTTATGTCGGTCACCACACACAATCGTGGCTCTGGTGGGTAAGCCCGGAATGCCACTAGCGTGTTGGATGTTCCTGGCCTGCTTTGCTTTATCAGACCTTGTATTGTGAAGGTTATCTGATCTGACGTTGTTTCCATGCTGTCCAGTCGAAGTTTATGTAATGACTGGACCCTCTGAGCAGATACTAGAGCCATCAGCATGAGCGTTTTTAATGTCAATTGCTCTAGACTGAGAGATCTTGCTGGTGGTCTGTCCCGAAGGTATGTGAGCACAATACTGATATCCCAAATTTGAGTATATCTAGGCTTGGGGGGCTTGCTGTTAAATATGCCCCTCATTAGTTTGACCACCAGCGGATGGGACCCCATGGGCTGATGTCCTGCAGGTTTGAGGTAGTTGGAGAGTGCACTACGTGCCGTGTTGATGGCACTGTAGCTCATATCTTCACGATGATGTAAGTAGGCCAGGAACTCTAGAACATTGGCTACTGTGGCTGTTTCGTAAGCAGTCCCCGTTTCCTGGCAGTACCTCTCCCATTTCCTGATGTTGGTTAGGTACTGCCTCTTTGTAGATGTTCTCAGGGATGCTGACATGGTGGTGATGGTTTGTTGCGATAATCCCAGGTCCAGATAAGGTCGGTTTAGAATCTGCAACCCAGGAGATTCATGTCTTGATGGCATGGGTGGCTGATGCCTGACACTGGGTGAGTCAGTAACCCTGGATGACTGGGGAACACCATTGGTGCTTCCACCACCATGTCATGGAGTATTGGGAACCATGTCTGTGTAGGCCAGTCGGGCACTACCAACATTCCAGATGCTGAATCCATCTGGATTTTTCGAAGTACCCGACTGATGAGGCAGAAGGGAGGAAAGGCATAGAAAACAAACTTTCCCCAATCCAGCGTGAATGCATCTACCGCTGCTGCCTCCGGATCTGGTTCCCACGCGACATAGATAGGTAGTTGGTGATTCAGTCTTGATGCAAATAAATCTATATCTGGCTTCCCATATTGCTTTACAATTTTAGCGAATGTTTTATGATTTAACATCCATTCGATGTTGTCATTGAATTTGCGTGACCTGGTGTCCGCCACTGTATTTAGCTTACCTGGTAGATAGGTAGCTGAAAGCCAAATATGTCTTTCGACACACCATTGCCAAATCGTATTGACCAATTTGTCGCATGATAAAGATTTTATGCCGCCCATATGGTTAATGTAAGCCACCACCGTAGTATTATCTATTTGTAATCTAACATGCAAGTGATGCATATTGGATACATATGCTTTTAAACCATAAAAGGCGCCCAACATTTCCAAATAATTAATGCCCAGTGTAGATAGTAATGATGATTCTAAATTAGTCCATCTACCACCTGTGCTGGATATGGAGTTAGTTGCTCCCCACCCATTAGCACTGGCATCTGTTTGGAGTACTAAAGTAGCATTAGTAATAACAATAGGACTATAACTGTGCCAAATATTTTGTATCCACCACTGTAGCTCTGATATTGCTTCAGGGGGTAAACTCATGACTCGGTCATAATGACCTTTATGTTGTTTTAGTGCCTTTATCTTTGCTCTTTGTAAATTTTGATAGTGCAAAAGTCCAAATTGGATAGCTGGAAATGCTGCTACCATTTTGCCAATTACTGCTGCCACTTGTCGAATAGTTGTTTTTTTGTTTATCTTTAAGTTTTTACATGATTGTACTAATGCAATCATCTTTCCCCTTGGCAGGGTAATAGTCATTTGGACTGAGTTAATTGTGAAACCCAGGTAGTCCATAATTGTGGATGGATTTAACTTGGATTTATCTGGATGTAAGACAAAGCCTAGAGTCTCTAGGAGCTGTTTAGTAGCTGATACTGCTGCTACAGCCAATTCCATAGTTTTCCCAACTATGAGGATGTCGTCCAAATATGCCATGACTATATGATTAAGTTTCCTTAACGTTGCCATGGCTGGTTTTAATATTTTGGTGAATAGTCTTGGGGCTGAAGTAAGCCCATTAGGCAGTGCTTTATACTGCCAAAGCTCCCCCATCCAGATAAATTTAAGGTATCTGCTATAATCCTTATGTATAGGTACCAGATAGTAAGCATCTTTGAGATCAATGCTGGCCATATAGTATCCTTTGGAAATCAGTTGTCTAGCAGTTACAAATGTTTCCATTTTGAAATGTATATACTTAACAAATTCATTCAGGGATGTTAAGTCAATGATGATGCGACATCCACCATCCTTTCTACTTTTAGTAAATATGTTGGAAACAAATTCCAAGGGCTCATGACTAGTTTTTTCTATGACCCCTTTGTTTATAAGCCTCACCAGTTCAGCTTGTCCCTCCTGTTGTTCCTTATTGGAGAGCACAAATACCCTTTCGTGCCGGTGTTGAACTGGCGGTATTTTTGAGATAAATTCTATTTTATACCCTCGAATACTATTAAGTATATATTTATCATCAGTGATCCTTCCCCATGCTTCTTTAAACAAGTGTAACCTTCCACCCGTTAGTAAGTCACCCTTATTCTCGATATGCGGGTAGGAACCAGATCCACCTACCTCCATGGTTATTGGCGGGGTTGTGGTTTTTTCTTCCGTAATGTTCTTCCCTGTCGACGTGCTGGCGATGTTGGGGGGAGGCGCATTTTCCAGGGGGTCCGCGGCGGGCCCTGACCTAAAAAAGGTCTCTGGGGATAGTGCGGCCCCAAGCTTTGACCAGTCGCATATTCCGGACGCCGACTGGTAGATACAGTGGTGTGCTGCCGCCTGGGTGTAATTAAAGGCTTTGGTGTGTTTGTCACTGGTGCTGCCCTCATGAGGCTAAAGGTCTTGGATGCCTCCTCCATATCCTTTAGTTGTTTATTTAGGTCCTGCCCGAATAACAATGAGTCGGACTCGACTGATGGTGTTTTGCATAACCCTGCAAACTTTGGGTTGAGGGCAGGCCTGATGTTCTCTCTGCGCAGATTATTAAACTCATACTGAGTTGTGCACATTAGTGCGAGCACATCCTGCTGGCGTGTGGTCATCTCCTCCGTCTGTACACACCGCGCATAAGCTGTAATTGCCGACGTGAGGAGGCGAAGTATGCGCTGCAGTTTGACTTCCTGTGCCCGCATTGGTCCCCCCACATTCCCCCAGATTTGAGGATTGAGACTCTTTACTTTGAGAGCCTCGCAATTGTCTGGGGCTATGTGCTCCTCCAGCACTTGGGCGAGCACCTTCTCCTGAAGCGGTTTATTGGAGAGATGGTTAATGCTGGCCGCCATCCTTGGCTCCAGCGGTGCTCCAACCCGTGGGGTAGCGACAAATCGGCTTACAACACCCAGCAGCTGTTCTTCCTGCACACCCTGCTCTCTTTCGACTCCTTCCGCCTGCCCCTTATTCAGACCAGCCCTGCCCTGGTCACCGATGCTAACCTCCAATTCCTGGTCTGAGGTCGCAAAGGGAGGTGCCGGGCTCGACACCATGGAGGAGGCGCCTGTCCTGTCTGTCCGAGAGCGCTGCTGCTCTCGGTAGACCATCCCCTCCAATAGCTGCTGTATGCAGCTAAGGCGGTTGTCTCTCCCCCGTTTTGGGGAGGACATTTCCCCCTCCGACGAGTCGGAATCGACCGGCCGGTTGGTCTTCCGTGTGGCTTTCCCAGCCCGCCGTGTAGGCTCTGGCGTGACTGGGACCGGCTCGGTCTCGGGAATCTCACCGCCGGTTGCTGCCCCGCTGGAATCTGCTCCTCCGGTGGAGTTAAAGCACGGGCAGTTCTATGAGCGAGTTTTCTGCGTTGGGACATGTTTGCTAAGCAAAGAACCAACACCAACTCCCTCCGGTTTCCCAACGCACCGTCCACTTACCTGATGGTGCGTTTTAAAGTGCAGCTGGAGAGCCTGACTCCAGCTGCCGCCGCTGTTGCACTTGCTGGGCGTAATGCCGCGCCTGCGCCCTGAGCGGGCTTCTTCACGAAGTCACTCACGTGACTCCGAAGTAAAATCGGAGGGTCACCAGAGATGTAGACAGTAGTTCAGCACAACTGTCCGGTTGTGGAAGGAGAATTCAGTTGCCTGATAACAGCTGGGAAGAAATTGTCCCTGAATCTGGAGGTGTGCTTCTTACCAATGGAATGTACAGTTGTATCATGTCCTGCATTTCATTCCCTCATGGACCCCAGCAAATGTGCCGACCGCATTCGTCATCACCCTGCCCATCTCTGGTGCAATTTTCATGGAGCTGTGTGTCTGCATTCCAATGTCTCTCTAGTCTGCTAAAAACAACACAGGGCGTGACTTTTTAATATGTATAATGTGCATATGTAGGTGGGGTAGCGTTACTGGTTCTTCATTAGGATGGAGAGTGACATTGTTAATTCAGAAACAATGGTTCTGAACTTAAAGAAAGGTAACTTTGAGGGTATGAGACGTGAATTGGCCAAGATTGACTGGCAATTAATTCTAAAAGGGATGACGGTGGATATGCAATGGAAGACATTTAAAGACTGCATGGATGAACTACAAAAATTGTTCATCCCAGTATGGAAAAAGAATAAATCAGGGAAGGTAGTACATCCATGGATAACAAGGGAAATCAGGGATAGTATCAAAGCGAAGGATGATGCATACAAATTTGCCAGAAAAAGCAGCATACCGGAGGACTGGGAGAAATTCAAAGACCAGCAGAGGAGGACAAAGGGCTTAATAAGGAAAGGAAAATAGATTATGAAAGAAAACTGGCAGGGAACATAAAAACTGACTGCAAACGTTTTTATAGATATGTGAGAAGAAAGAGATTAGTTAAACAAATGTAGGTCCCTTGCAGTCACAAACAGGTGAGTTGATCATGGGGAACAAGGATATGGCGGACCAATTGAATAACTACTTTGGTTCCGTCTTCACTAAGGAAGACATAAATAATTTGCCGGAAATTGCAGGGGACCGCGGGTCAAAGGAGTTGGAGGAATTGAGTGAAATCCAGGTTAGCCGGGAAGTGGTGTTGGGTAAATTGAATGGATTAAAGGCCGATAAATCCCCAGGGCCAGATAGGCTGCATCCCAGAGTACTTAAGGAAGTAGCTCCAGAAATAGTGGATGCATTAGTAATAATCTTTCAAAACTCTTTAGATTCTGGAGTAGTTCCTGAAGATTGGCGGGTAGCAAACGTGACCCCACTTTTTAAGAAGGGAGGGAGAGAGAAAATGGGGAATTACAGACCAGTTAGTCTAACATCGGTAGTGGGGAAACCGCTAGAGTCAGTTATTAAAGATGGGATAGCAGCACATTTGAAAAGTGATGATATCATTGGACAAAGTCAGCATGGATTTACGAAAGGTAAATCATGTCTGACGAATCTAATATAATTTTTCGAGGATGTAACTAGTAGCGTGCATAGGGGAGAACCTGTGGATGTGGTATATCTGGACTTCCAGAAGGCTTTCAACAAGGTCCCACATAAGAGATTAGTATACAAACTTAAAGCAAACGGCATTGGGGGTTCAGTATTGATGTGGATAGAGAACTGATGGCAAACAGGAAGCAAAGAGTAGGAGTAAACGGGTCCTTTTCACAATGGCAGGCAGTGACTAGTGGGGTACCGCAAGGCTCAGTGCTGGGACCCCAGCTATTTACAATATATATTAATGATCTGGATGAGGGAATTGAAGGCAATATCTCCACGTTTGCGGATGACACTAAGCTGGGGGGCAGTGTTAGCTGTGAGGAGGATGCTAGGAGACTGCAGGGTGACTTGGATAGGCTGGGTGAGTGGGCAAATGTTTGGCAGATGCAGTATAATGTGGATAAATGTGAGGTTATCCATTTTGGTGGCAAAAACGGGAAAGCAGACTATTATCTAAATGGTGGCCGATTGGGAAAGGGGGAGATGCAACGAGACCTGGGTGTCATGGTACACCAGTCATTGACGGTAGGCATGCAGGTGCAGCAGGCAGTAAAGAAAGCGAATGGTATGTTAGCATTCATTGCAAAAGGATTTGAGTATAGGAGCAGGGAGGTTCTACTGCAGTTGTACAGGGTCTTGGTGAGACCACACCTGGAGTATTGCGTACAGTTTTGGTCTCCAAATCTGAGGAAGGACATTATTGCCATAGAGGGAGTGCAGAGACGGTTCACCAGACTGATTCCTGGGATGTCAGTATTTTCTTATGAAGAAAGATTGGATATACTTGGTTTATACTCTCTAGAATTTAGGAGATTGAGAGGGGATCTTATAGAAACGTACAAAATTCTTAAGGGGTTGGACAGGCTAGATGCAGGAAGATTGTTCCCGATGTTGGGGAAGTCCAGGACAAGGGGTCACAGCTTAAGGATAAGGGGGAAATCCTTTAAAACCGAGATGAGAAAAACTTTTTTCACAGAGATAGTGGTGAATCTCTGGAACTCTCTGCCACGGAGGGTAGTTGAGGCCAGTTCCTTGGCTATATTTAAGAGGGGATTAGATGTGGCCCTTGTTGCTAAGGGGATCAGAGGGTATGGAGAGAAGGCAGGTACGGGATACTGAGTTGGGTGATCAGCCATGATCATATTGAATGGCGGTGCAGGCTCGAAGGGCCGAGTGGCCTAATCCTGCACCTAGTTTCTATGATGTGGACAATGACCAAGAATGTAGTCAGAATAGCAAAGCTGAATCATTTTGCTGAAAAACAGACTATCTTATCAGTCGGAGGGAAGGATAGTCCTCACAGTTTTGTTTGGGTTCTTATCTGTTGCAATCTTGCATTACAGCTGCTCTTGGTCATTATGTTTAGCAGCCAGGTCTGGCAAAGTTTAACAAATTGCCACTTTTACAAGGGAATTCCATTTGGTGGGGGAATCTGAATTTATCATTTTTCGAAGATGACAAGATGAAGCTTGTATTTTTCAGTTTGAAGCCTCTTTGCTTGTTTTTAGTTGTGTTGAGTTTTTAGAGGATTAAGTTATAACTGAAAATGTCAACTGAATTGTACATTCTTTCCCAGGGTGAAGTGTGCCACAAATTAAACAGGAAGTATGAGGAGTTCATCCCAACTTTCATAAATGGAGAGGATTTGGTAATATCATGGTTGATATATCGATATAATATGTGGTTGAAATATCGATGGAGATGGAGATTGATGTCCTTAAGCCACAAATTGAAAATGAGGTAACTGGAAAAATATGATCGAGGTGAATGGAATGACAGATTGTGACAAGTCCTCATTGATTAAGACAAGGGATTGTAACCGGATGTGTGTTTTTTGGTGCTTGCTCACCGTGCTCCTGACATAATTGTAGCTGCGAGCTGCAAGTCAACTGAGCTCGGGCATTGAGGAAAACAGCACATGGATGTTTGTACAGAACTGTAATATTGTTAAGTATTAATGTTTGACAGCTGGAAATTGCCAGCATCAGTCAGAGTATTGAGTATAGTTGGGAGGTCATGTTGCAGTTATATAAGATGTTGGTGAGGCTGCCTTTAGAGTATTTAAGAAAGAACTGCAGATGGTGGAAAAATCGAAGGCAGACAAATGCTGGAAAACTCAGCACGTGAGGCAGCATCTATGGAGCGAAGGGGTGGGTGACGTTTTGCTTCGAGACCCTTCTTCAGTCTAAAGAAGTGTCTCTACCTGAAATGTCACCTATTCCTTTGCTCCTTATATGCTGCTTCACCTGCTGAGTTTTCCCAGCATGTTTGCCTACCTTTAGAGTAGTGTGTTCAGTTCTGGTCACCATGTTAAAGGAACGATGTTGTTAAGTTCAAAGTTCAAAGTAAACTTTATTGCCAATTCAATTATGCGACAGTAGTTACACAGAGGATTGAAATTACGTTTCCCCATACTCCAAATGTGCACGTAATATTAAATACACAGACAGACAACATACCAATAAAATAGACAATAGACATTACATTATTTAAAATATTAAAATATTCACAGTGTGCCAAAATGTAGCAAAATCTTTGAGATATTTTAAAAAGGGTGCAACAATGAAAGGTGCAATATAGAAAAAGTGCAAATTTAGTACTGGAGACATTGTTTGTCTTTGTTTGGGTACTGTTCATGGAATTTTCTTAAGTGTGTTGAGTAGTCTGATGTCCTGAGAGTGTGTGGGGGAAAGGGGAGTGTGTGGGGGAAGAGGAGTGTGTGGGGGGAATGGGAGTGTGTGTTGGAGGGGAGTGTTTGGGGGAAGGGGAGTGTGTAGGGAGCGGGGAGTGTGGGGTAAGGGGGCTGTGGGTGGGAAGGGGAGTGTGTGGGTGATGTGGAGTGTGTGGGGGAAGGGGAGTGTGTGGGAGAAGGGGAGTGTTTGGGAGAAGAGTAGTGTGTGGGAGGAATGGGAGTGTGTGGAGGGAAGGGGAGTATGTGGATGAAGGGGATTGTGTGGGGAAAGAGGAGTATGTGGGGGAGTGTGTGGGGGAAGGGGGATGTTTGGGGAAGGGGAGTGTTGGGTGGCGTGTGTGGGGGAAGGGGAGTGTGTGGGAGAAAGGGCAGTGTGTGGGAGAAGGGGAGTGTGTGGGGGAAGGGGAGTGTGTGGGGGAAGGGGATTATGTGGGGGAAGAGGAGTGTGTGGGGGAATGGGAGTGTGTGTGGGGAGTGTGTGGGGGAAGGGGAGTGTGGGGGAGAGTGTGTGGCGGCGAAGAGGCGTGTGTGGGGGAGGGGAGTGTGGGGTGGAGGGTAGTGTGTGGGGGGAGGGGTGTGTGTGGGTCGAAGGGAATGTGTGGGGGGAAGGGCAGTGTGTGGGGGGAACGGAATGTGTGGGGGGGTGGGTGTGTGGAGGGGGAGGAGGGAGTGTGGGGGCGGGGTGAGAGTGTGGAGGAGGGGGATAGTGTCGGGGGGAGGATAGGAGTGTGTGGGGGAGATGCGGGGCGGTGAGAGTAGGGGGGAGAGTGTTTGGGGGGAGTGTGGGGCGGAGAGTGTGTGGGGGGGGAGTGTGGGGGGTAGGATGTGCGGGGGAGGGAGAGTGTGGGCGGAGAGTGTGGGGGGATAATGTGGTTGGGAGAGTGTGGGGGGTGAAGTGTGTGGGGGAAGAGTGTGGAGGTGAGTGTGGGGGTGTGGAGGAGGAGGAGGAGAGTGTGAGGGAGAGGAGGGAGTGTGGGGGGAAGAGAGTGTGGAGGAGGGGGATAGTGTCGGGGGGGGGGTCAGTGTGGGGGAGGAGGGGACTGTGTGGGGGGAGTGTGGAGGGGTGAGTGTAGGGGGAGAGTGTGGGGGAGGGGATAATCTGGGGGGAGAGTGTGGGGGTGAGTGTGTGGGGGAGAATGTGGGGGGTGAGTGGGGGTTGACTGTGGGCGCCAGTGTGTGTGGGGGCGAGTGTGTGTGGGGGAGAGTATGGGGGGAGAGAGAGTGTGGGGGGGGGGGGAGTTTTCAAAACATCGGGAAACTTTTCCTGCATCTAGCCCCCACTTACGTGGTTCTCGTGGGAGGGTGTGGGTCCAGAAACTGCCGGAGATTCGGTGGGGCAGTTGGTGGATCTTTGTGGCGGAATCGGTGGTCACCAGGGTCACAAGAGTCATCTATGGACAAGGTCACTGAGGATCCTCAGGTGCGAAGAGAGGGGGGGGGGGGGGGGGGGGGGGGGGAGGGGAGAAGGGGGAGGGGGAAGCAGATGGGATGGAGAGGGAACGGATTCCTAAACCCCGCGGCGCTGAGTGCATTTTACAATCAGAGAAACGGGCGATTTCACTAATTGTTTGAACTGCTGCCTGAACTTAGTCTGGGTGAAGGCGTAAAGAGCCGTGTTTGTGCAGCAGCTCAGCATCTGCAACATGTAGCCCAGTTCGCCAACGAATAGGTCTGGATAGCCCATGCTAAGAATAAAATCAGCCAGTCTGAACCACACAATATGTACTGCATAGACCGCCCACAACACGATGAAATTCCCCGAGATGACCAGCAGTAAAATGAGGGGATTTCCTGCGGCTCACCATCTCCGGGTCACTGCCACTCTCCCCACTGCTGGGACCCCGGAGTCTCGTGCGGGCTCTGCTCGCCACTAACACGTATCTGATGGTCAAAGTGTTGAACACAACAATGAGGACAAATGGCATCACGGGGGTGATGAGATGCTGGAGAAACTCCCCGATTACCCAGGCCAGTGGGTCATAAACAACGGATCTTCCCATACAAAACCAGGGGTCATGAAATAGCAAGTACCCACCGCTCAACATAAAATACCAGAAGGTGTTCTTTAAACAGCTCAGCGCGGTCACTGTCCCCAGAACCACATCCGCCATTCTCTCGGTGCAATAATTTGTTTTCAGTTTCTCGCAACAAATGGCCACAAATCGATCAAAGGTGAAGGTGACGGTGAACCAGACAGAACAGTCGGTGACGGCGTAAAGGAAGAAGGCGTGGATATTACACACTGGGACATCCTCCAGGAAAAGAAATGCTTGAAAGTAAGCAATGGGAATCTGCCTCATTATCAGGTCGACAATAATAACCAGTAGATCGGCCGCTGCCATGGCCATCAGGTAGCGAGTGACACCCGTGGAGAGACCGCACTTTTCCCGGGACAGGACCACAATGGTCAGCGTGTTCACTGTGAGGAATGAGGGAAGTAAACAGAGACATGACACACAGCCAGCGGACAAAGCAAACTCGGCAGATTCATCGAGGCGACGGGAAAATCAAATGCACAATCCCGTTCTGGGGTTGTAGAAGATTGTCTAACGAGGCTGTCTAGTAGTAACTACTGAAGGAAATACATTATTCTGCATCTGCTCGATTACTAAACAGATGAGAAGCTGCAGTTAGGACGGTTGGAATAAAGAATCAGATCTGTGTCTGACCATTTCTCACTTCACCATGGGAGTTTAGCTCTTTGCATCACTGTGAGTGAATCAAAGATTATAGAGCAGAGTAGGAATGAGCGAGCGAGGGAAGTGAGCGAATGAAGGAGTTCGGGGACTTTATTGCCATCTGCATCGGTGCACGGGAGGTGATGGTACATTAGACAATCTTGCTTACAGCAGCATGGTAAGAAACATAGACTGAAACAGCCGACATAAACACAGGTGGGTGACACGTACTCACACAGAATGTACACATCCATTCTGCAAGGCAGGCGGGTTGCAGAACCAACAGAATAACTAAGACATTATATTTAGGACAACATTAGAAAACAAGTCTACACAGAGAATGTTTTCACTAGTGGGAGAGTCAAGGACCAGAGGTCACATCGTCGCAATTAAAAGGGCGTTCCTTTAGGAAGGAGGTGAGGAGGAATATAGAAACATAGAAACATAGACAATAGGAACAGGAGTTGAGACCATTGGTCCCTTCGAGCGTGCACCGCCATTCAATATGATCATGACTGATCATCCAACTCAATATCATGTACTTGCCTTCTCTCCATACCCCCGATCCCTTCAGCTACAAGGGCCAAATCTAACTACCTCTTAAATGTAGCCAATGAACTGGCCTCAACTACCTTCTGAGGCACAGGATTCCACAGATTCACCACTTTCTGTGTGTGAAAAAAATGTTTTTCTCATCTCGATCCTAAACGACTTCCCCCTTATCCTTAAACTGTGTGTGACCCCTTTTTCTGGACATCCCCAACACCGCGGACAATTTTCCAGCATCCCAACACCTTAAGAATTGTGTACGTTTCTATAAGATCCGCCCTCAATCTTCTACATTCTAGCGAATACACGCCGAGTCTATCCAGTCTTTCTTCATATGAAAGCCCTGACATCCCAGGAATCAGTCTGGTGAACCTTCTCTGTACTCGCTCTATGGCAAGAATGTATTTCCTCAGATTAGGAGCCCAAAACTGTACGCAATACTCCAGGTGTGGTCTCACCAGTCTTTCTTCATATGAAACTTCATAGTGATAAACCTTTGATCCCCACAAACAGGCAGCATCAACACATTACCCATTGCTCTGTCGAAGATTTCTTCAGGGGACACGTACGTCATGGATTGTCCGAGCTACAGACATTTATACCGGATCCCGTCACTGCCGTTTCCCACCTGCTGTTGCGCGGGATTTTGGACGGAGACTTACCTGGAAGAGCAACAAGGGCTAGCACGGGATAAAGGACAGTCTGTATAACTTTGAGTGCAATGAAGATTCGATGACTTAAGCTGTACGAAGGATTTAAAACATCGTCGGCCAAAGAGAAGACTCCCGTCTCCATGACGGTAACTTCCCAGTTTACCGTTTTCAAAAGACTGTCACGAATTTGTGTAACACCGCACGCACTCTCTCAGTCTTCCCCGATTACACTCGGTGACATTCACTTCACTCTCTAATATTCCCGGATTCAAAACATCCATCAAACATCCCACTTTATTGTCCACAGATTCCCAATGGGTTTCTCCCTCTGTGGATGGATGGAGCTGCTGCTCTCTGTCTGTCGGTGACGGGCGGGATGCTCTCACCAACACTCTCATATCCCAGCAGCAACAGGAATGGTTTATATTGGGAACTGGGAAATCTCCAGTGGGTGGGTGACACAACCGGGTTCCTTGTAGACTGACGTTAATCACACACACTCACTTAACAGACATCTACTGTTAACTCCTTTGTGTCCGGGCACAAAGTGCCTCCGTCACGGAAAGGGCACCAGTCATCATGGGTGATGATATCCAGTCTATATGTTCTGTCTAGTGGACAGTTAGTACCGGGGGAGGGAGGAGCAATCTACAGGCCTGGTACAATCCGCACCATCTCTCCGCAATCTCGATAATCGTGAGCAGTCGCCTGAAATCGCATTGTTCAGTTTATTCGTTTCCATTGACGAGTTCATTTCGGGAAACATCATTCATTTCATCTGACATCTTGAAATATAAGAACGTAGAACATAGGTGCAGGAGTAGAGGCCATTCGGCCCTTCGAGCCTGCAACGCCATTCAATATGATCATGGCTGATCATCCAACTCAGTATCCTGTACCTGCCTTCTCTCCATACCCCCTGGTCCCTTTAGCAACAATGGCCACATCTAACTCCCTCTTAAAGATAGCCAATGAACTGTGGCCTCGACTACCTTTTGTGGCAGAGAATTCCACAGATTCACCACTGTGTGAAAAATGATGTCCTCATCTCGGTCCTAAAATAATTCCCCTTATCCTTAAACTGTGTGTCCTCTTGTTCTGGACTTCCCGAACATCGCGAACAATCTTCCTGCATCTAGCCTGTCCAACCCCTTAAAATTGTTGTACGTTTCTATAAAATCCCCCCTCAATCTTCTAAATTCTATAGAGTACAAGCCGAGTCTATCGAGTCTTTCTTCGTATGAAAGTCTTGACATCCCAGGAATCAGTCTGGTGAACCTTCTCTGTATTCCCTCTATGGCAATAATTTATTTCTTGAGATTAAGAGACCAAAACTGTACGCAATACTCCAGGTGTGGTCTCACCAAGACCTTGTACAACTGCAGTAG
>JAWMAR010004897.1:0-38322 GCA_036785375.1 Leucoraja ocellata
TGTGGAAATGTCGGAGACCCTACATCTAGAAAGAATTAAACTTGTCAATGGACAAACAAGAACTTTTTGTTAAAATATGGTCTCCATTTATTAACTATTTGAAGGGATAGATTGGCCCTGCACGGAAACCCAACTGAAGCTTGAACTCAGGATTAGATGAAAGTTATACTTTATAATCAACGAACCTATCTCCTATGACGTATTTATTAGTAATTCATTCCACTTTTTTTCTTTTTGTAATTATGTTTTCTCTTTCTCTATCTATCTATCTGTATAAAAAAAATCACTAGAAGCAGAATCAAATAGACAATTGAACATTTTAATAATGTATGATTGATGTAAATTATTTTTTTTTTACTATAATATGTAAATATAATATTTACCATAATATGCTTGCTTCTAATACAAATATTAAAACAAAGAGAGAGAGAGAGAGAGAGAGAGAGAGAGAGAGAGAGAGAGAGAGAGAGAGAGAGAGAGAGAGAGAGAGAGAGAGAGAGAGGGGGGGGGGAAGAGAATGTTTGGGGGCCGTTTCAAGATGGCCAACTTTTGCCTCCTGTTCTCAGCGTGTGGCGCCAGAGTGGCCACCCCCCCCCCCCCCCCTCCTCCTCCTTATCCAGTGTCCAAATGATGGTCAACATCTACACTGGAGCCGGATCCCGGAGCGGAGAGACCGCGGCCGCCTCTGGGGGCGCTCAGGGCGCGGATTTATTGATGAGCGAAACAGTGAGGTGAGCGGATATTTCACCGCGCTCTTCAGCTGTTCCCTGAACTTGGACTGGGTCGCCGCGTAAATAAATGTGTTCGTGCAGCAGCTGAGATTCCTCAGCAAAAACCCGACTTCAGCAAAGATCCTTTTGAGAATCATTCCGAACTTTTCCAATTCCTGTGATCTGATAATATACGAAGAATACAACCAGCGTCAGCCACAGGAGGATGAAACTGCCGGAGATGGTGAAGAGTAAAACCACAGACCTCCTCCTGCTCTCCATCTCCGGGTCTCTGCGGTTCTCCCCCTTGCTCTCACCCCTCAGCCCCTTACGGACCCGACTGGCCACTAAAATGTGCCGGACTGTCAGCGCGTTGAGCAGCAGGATTACAGCGAAGGGAGGAGCGGAGTTAAACCATGTCGAGCCAGTCATATGTCAACCACCCGGGGTCAGTGAAATAACTGGCCACCATGTCACAGCCCCACGGGACATTGTCAATGATTGTCTGGGGTTCTTTGGTGAAGTAGCGGGGAATGTTTTTCAGACAGAGCAGAACGCCGGCTGTTGCGAGAACCGCAGCCGCAGTTTTCCCGCTGCGATATTTAGTTTTCAGCTTCTGGCAACAAATGGCGACAAACCGATCAAAGGTGAAAGTGACGGTGAACCAGACAGAACAGTCTGTCGCTGCAAACCTCAGCACAAGGGTAGCACTGCACACAGGGGTGATGGACAGGAACTCCAATAAAAGTAATGATATTTGATCTGATACAAAATGACCTCGGTGATCACGGCCAGTAGATCGGCCGCTGCCATGGCCACCAGGTAGCGAGTGGTGCAGGTGGAGAGGCCGCACTTCCCCCGGGACAGGATCACAATCGCCACTAAATTCACTGCGGAAAGACAAGGGAACGGACATTGGTCATTTACTGAACACGTTTTCTGGGGCTGAACACCGGCTCGACTTTCAGCTAAACCATATAAACATATAACCATATAACAATTACAGCACGGAAACAGGCCATCTCGACCCTTCTAGTCCGTGCCGAACACATAATCTCCCCTAGTCCCATATACCTGCGCTCCGTCATAACCCTACATTCCCTTCCCGTCCATATAACTATCCAATTTATTTTTAAATGATAAAAACGAACCTGCCTCCACCACCTTCACTGGAAGCTCATTCCACACAGCTACCACTCTCTGAGTAAAGAAGTTCCCCCTCATGTTACCCCTAAACTTCAGTCCCTTAATTCTCAAGTCATGTCCCCTTGTTTGAATCTTCCCTACTCTCAGTGGGAAAAGCTTTTCCACGTCAACTCTGTCTATCCCACTCATCATTTTAAAAACCTCTATCAAGTCCCCCCTTAACCTTCTGCGCTCCAAAGAATAAAGCCCTAACTTGTTCAACCTTTCTTTGTAACTTAGTTGCTGAAACCCAGCCAACATCTAGTAAATCTCCTCTGTACTTGCTCTATTTTGTTGACATCCTTCCTATAATTAGGCGACCAAAATTGTACACCATACTCCAGAATTGGCCTCACCAATGCCTTGTACAATTTTAGCATTACATCCCAACTTCTATACTCAATGATTTGATTTATAAGGCCAGCACACCAAAAGCTTTCTTTACCACCCTATCTACATGAGATTCCACTTTCAGGGAACTGTGCACAGTTATTCCCAGATCCCTCTGTTCACCTACATTCTTCAATTCCCTACCATTTACCATGTACGTCCTATTTTGATTTGTCCTGCCAAGATGTAGCACCTCACACTTATTAGCATTAAACTCCATCTGCCATCTTTCAGCCCACTCTTCCAACTGGCATAAATCTCTCTGTAGACTTTGAAACTCTACTTCATTACCCGCAACCCCACCTATCTTAGTATCATCTGCATACTTACTAATCCAATTACCACACCATCATCCAGATCATTGATGTACATCACAAACAACAGTGGACCCAACACAGATCCCTGTGGCACCCCACTCGTCACTGGCCTCCAACCTGACAAAACAACCATCCACCATTACTCTCTGGCATCTCCCATTCAGCCACTGTTGAATCCATCTTGCTACTCCACCATTAATACCCAACCATTGAACCTTCTTAACCAACCTTCCATGAGGAACCTTGTCAAAGGCCTTACTGAAGTCCATATACACAACATCCACTGCTTTACCCTCATCAATTTCCCGAGTAACATCTTCAAAAAATTCAAGAAAATTAATCAAACATGGACCTTCCAGGCACAAATCCATGTTGACTGTTCCTAATCAGACCCTGTTTATCCAGATGCTTATATATATTATCTCTATATATTCTTTCCATTAATTTGCCCACCACTGACGTCAAACTAACAGGTCTATAATTGCTAGGTTTACTCTTAGACCCTTTTTTAAACAATGGAACAACATGTGCAGTACGCCAATCCTCCGGCACTATTCCCGTTTCTAATGACATTTGAAATATTTCTGCCATAGCCCCTGCTATTTCTACACTAACTTCCCTCAATGTCCTAGGGATATCCTGTCCGGACCTGGAGACGTATCCACTTTTATATTTCTCAAAAGTGTCAGTACTTCCTCTTCTTTGATCCTCATAGTTTCCATAGCTACTCTACGTGTTTCCCTTACCTCACATAATTCAATATCCTTCTCCTTGGTGAATACCGAAGAAAAGAAACTGTTCAATATCTCCCCCATCTCTTTTGGTTCTGCAGATAGTTGTCCACTCTGACTCTCTAATGTTCCAATTTTATCCCTCGTTATCCTTTTGCTATTAATATAGCGGTAGAACCCCTTCGGATTTACTGTTACCTTACTTGCCAAAGCAACCTCATATCTTCTTTTAGCTTTTCTAATTTCTTTCTTAAGATTCTGTTTACATTCTTTATACTCCTCAAGCACCTCATTTACTCCATGCTGCCTATAATTATTGTAGATCTCCCTCTTTTCCCGAACCAAGTGTCCAATTTCCCTTGAAAACCATGGCTCTTTACATTTTTTACGATTCCTTTCACTAGGGAAGATTAAAGATCGGGAGTGTTTAGAGTCGGTGCGCGGCTGCAAGTTTAACAATGTCAAACGCGGCTCCGACTGTGCCCGACCTGCCTGCTTCAGGGCAGAAGAGATAAGGCGACGAGCGGGGTAAAGGGCGGGGAGGGAACGAGCAGCCACCCGCCACAATAGGCGGAATGGTCTTTTCTGTAGTTAACGCCGGTCATAGTCACTGATGGGGCCGGTTTCACAGACTCAACCGTGACCGGCCTATATAACCAGGGCTCTGGGAACCCGGGATCTAATGGGGACGAGGAGGGTTCCAGAGGGAAGGCAGGGATAACTTAGAATTTGCAGCAGAGTGGCTCCGCTAATTGATTCATTCCACAGTTCAGTAACAACTCATACACGTCGGTAGATCCGCGGCCACTGGTCCAGGAGATCCAACCAATTATTGATTAACAGGCGGTGGATTCCGACTGTGTCGGACTCCACAGTGAGACGTGTCCACAGGACCGTGTGTTCACTGATCTATAAATCAGACACAGTGAACTTCACAATGTAAACCCCTCCCTCCCAGTCACACCGGCCCGGAGAGCTGCCTGTCCGGAGCACTGGGACAACTCTGGACAAGGTCAATAGACAAATGTCTAAATACAATAGGTGCAAGAGTAGGCCGTTGGGGCCTTCGAGCCAGCACCGCCATTCAATGTGATCATTGCTGATTGTCTACAATCAGTACCCCGTTCCTGCCTTATCCCCATATCACTGACTCCGCTATATTTAAGAGCCCTATCTACCCCTCTCTTGAAAGTATCCAGAGAACCGGCCTCCACCCCGCCCTCTGAGGCAGAGAATTCCACAGACTCACAACTCTCTGTGTGAAAAAGTGTTTCCTCAACTCCGTTCTAAATGCCTTACCCCTTATTTTGAAACTATCGTTCCTGGTTCTGGACTACCCCAAAATCGGGAACATGCTTCCAGCGTGTCCAAACCCTTAATAATCTTATATATTTCAATAAGATCCCTTCTCATCCTTCTAAATTCCAGAGTATTCAAGCCCAACCACTCCATTCCCTCGGGATATGACAGTCCCGCCATCCCGGGAATTGACCTGGTGAACCTATGCTGGAGCCACTCAATAGCAAGCGTGTCTTCCTCAAATTAGTGAGCAAAACTGCACAAAATACTCCAGGTGTGGTCTCACTAGGGCTCTGTACAACTGCAGAAGGACCTCTTTGCTCCTATACTCAACTCCCCTTGATATGAAGGCCAACATGTCATTAACTTTCTTCACTGCCTGCTGCACCTGCATGCTTACTTTCATTGACTGATACCAAAGTGGATAACCTCACATGTATCCACATTAAACTGCATCTGCCATACATCTGCCCACTCACCCAAACTGTCCAAGTCACCCTTCACTCTCATAGCATCGGGAATGCCACTGAAGGCAGGAACAACATTCTAGTATGTCCCGGCTGCGAGAGAAAAAGGGGGTTAGTTTTGACTGTCTGAAAATAAGAACAATCACAGCGTTAATTCAAACATATTTCACCGAACGTATTAATATACTTCACATATCCTTGAACAATGATCATCAGTTGGGGAAATTGTTACATGATGAGATCAGGTCAACATATGTTAACGCACAAAGTTATAACATTTGAACTGTTCTGCTTACTTACCAGGGACTCCAACGGCAGCAATTATGATATAACATATTTTCTCCACGTTGTCATATTTCTTCAGATTTTCCCCCATTTTATCTGTCCAGCGACGTGACCCCGTGAGCGAGAGGTAATCTCTCGGAATGAAATGCTGGGACAGAAGATTCCCTGAGATTTTATACCATATCCCGTCTCCACCGGGAATGTAAAGTTTCAACAGAGATTAAAAATAGAGATTTTGAAATTATTCGCAAACAGATGGCATCAGCCAATTTAAATCCCCGTTGAGACAGGTTGTGATTTATTCAGGGAATTGGTCGGTAAACTCCAAAGACTGGGAATTGTGACGTTACTGATGGATGGAAATTAGGAGCGACATTGTTCCAGCAAAGGGAATATTTTTTTCAAACTCCATCTGATGCAACTTTCCACCTCATGTTGTTTATCTGATTTCCTTCAATGCATTTCACTCAGCAAGACAACCAGGGTCCCTCTCAGGGCTTCTGGTGCCCAGTTTGAAGGTAGACTGCGCGACTTTTGTCCACAGGTTGAGGAATTGGTTCAACATTTCGCCTGAGACTAAAATGCACTATCTACTCTGCTTCACCACTCAATGCGATCGCGACCCCTCTGACTGTAACCTCAACCCCACATGCCCGGCGACCCCCGTAACCATTCACTCCTTGCTTGCCTGTAATGTACCTGACTTTGCCCTGGGACAATAGCATTCTCTGCATTCATCACATCAAAGGAGGCACATCCCAAACACTCGTGACACACAGAGAACAGAAACATTGCCGCCTCAGAATTGTTCTAGACCTAAATAAAACGGCGAGAGATGTGCACATCACCCTCCTTCCTTTCTCCCTCCATCCATTCTTACTGCTGTCTCCTCTCTGAACTGTTAGAAACATAGAACCGTTTAAAATAGGTGCAGGAGGAGGCCATTCGGCCCTTCGAGCCAGCACCGCCATTCATTGTGATCATGGCTGATCATCCCCAATCAATAACCCGTGTCTGTCTTCTCCCCATATCCCTTGATTCCATTAGCCCCCAGGGCTCGATCTAACTCTCTCTTAAATCCATCCAGTGACTTGGCCTCTACTGCCCTCTGTGGCAGGGATTTCCACAAATTCACAACTTTCTGAGTGAAAAGTTTTGTTCTCACCTAAGTCTTAAATCACCTCCCCTTTATTCTAAGACTGTGGCCCCTGGTTCTGGATTCGCCAAACATTGGGAACATTTTTTCTGCATCTAGCTTGTCCAGTCCTTTTATAATTTTATATGTTTCTATTAGAACCCCGTCATCCTTCTCTCTCTCTCCTACCCTCTCAATATTCCCTCTATGCTCCGCCCCCTGCCACCCTCCCCCATCCCTCCCTCCCCTCTCACCCTCAATGCATCTCTGCCTCCGTTTCTCTTGTATGTATCTGAAACTTCTATCTCTCCCTTTTGCCAACACATTCGCACTGAACTCCCCCCTCTCTTCAGTGACATTGTGGGGCAGTACAGATGGACTGACACACTGTGGGTGTACTGATGAAGTGACACACTGTAGGATAGAAACGTGTAAAACAATAAAAGGCTGGACAAGCTATATGTAGGAAAAATGCTCAGGGGTTTTAGATGCTCTCTGATGGTCTCTGATCCTTATATTTGAGCATTTTTGCCCCAAGTTTATGACCAATATTTCAGAAATTAACAGGAATCTGAGGTAGCCTTTTCACACAAAGGGTGCTGTGTGTATGTGATGAGTTGCCTGAGGAGGTAGTTAAGGCTGGGGCTACCCTTATGTTTAAGAGACACTTGGACAACACAGGACAGGTTTAGATGGATATATGTGCCAAACACGTGTGAGTGGGACTAGTGTGGATGGGACATGTTGGTCGGTGTGAGCAAGTTGGGCTGAAGGGCCTGTTTCCTCACTGCATCATTCTGTGACTAAAAAGTGAAGAAGTAAAATGCAAGTAGATAAGTAGAGCAGATTTGAAAGTCAAGTCAAGTCAAGTCAAGTTTATTTTGTCACATACACATACGAGATGTGCAGTGAAATGAAAGTGGCAATGCTCGCGGACTTTTGTGCAAAATACAAACAACAAAACATCCAAACAAATTATGAACACAATCATAACACACATATTCCTTTACATAATAAATAATGGAAGGAAAAATAATGGAAGGAAAAACGTTCTCTAGAGTTAGTCCCTGGTGAGATATGCGTTTACAGTCCGAATTGCCTCTGGGAAGAAACTCCTTCTCAACCTCTCCGTTCTCACCGCATGGCAACGGAGGCGTTTGCCTGACCGTAGCAGCTGGAACAGTCCGTTGCAGGGGTGGAAGTGGTCTCCCATGATTTTGTTTGCTCTGGAGTTGCACCTCCTGTTGTATAGTTCCTGCAGGGGGGTGAGTGAAGTTCCCATCGTGCGTTCGGCCGAACGCACTATTCTCTGCAGAGCCTTCTTGTCCTTGGCAGAGCAATTCCCAAACCAGATGTTCCCGGACAAGATGCTTTCCACCGCCGCTGCGTAGAAGCACGGGAGGATCCTTGAGACACTCTGAATTTCCTCAATTGCCTGAGGTGGTAAAGGCGCTGCCTTGCCTTACTCACGAGTGCTGAGGCGTGTGATGCCCATGTCATATCCTCAGAGATGTGGATTCACAGATATTTAAAACAGTTCACCCTATCCACAGGATCCCCATTTATCCTCAATGGAGTGTACGTCCTCGGATGATGTGCCCTCCTAAAGTCCATGATCAGCTCCTTCGTTTTTTTGATGTTCAAGAGGAGGCTGTTATCCTGGCACCAGAGTGCTAGATCAGCCACCTCCTCCCGGTAGGCCTTCTCGTCGTTGTCTGAGATCAGGCCCACCACCACAGTGTCATCAGCAAACTTAATTATTGAAATGGAGCTGAACCTAGCCACACAGTCATGTGTGTACAGGGAGTACAATAGGGGGCTGAGGACGCAACCCTGGGGCGATCCTGTGCTCAGGGCGAGGGACTCCGATGTATTCCCTCCCATCTCGACTACCTGGGGCCTGGCGGTGAGAAAGTCCAGGACCCAGGCACACAGGGAGGTGTTGAGCCCCAATTCCATTAGCTTCCCGGCCAGTCTGGTGGGGACTATCGTATTGAAGGCTGAACTGTACTCTATGAACAGCATCCTCACGTAGCCCCCCTTCTGGCTGTCCAGATGGGGGAGAGCGGTGTGCAAGACCTGGGAGACCGCATCGTCCGTGGACCTGTTCGGACGGTATGCGAACTGCAACGGGTCCATGTTCCGAGGGAGGAAGGCGCAGATGTGATTCTTCACCAGCCTCTCAAAGCATTGAGAGTGAAATGTAAAGGCAGAGTGAGGTTTATGGGTGGAAAGGAACATAGGAAAGGAGGGGGTAGAGTTGGCTTGGGCAGATGGGTGAAGGGAAAATAGTCACAAAGTACTGGATTAACTCTGCGGGTCAGGCAGCATTTGCGGAGAATATGAATTGGCGACGTGTCACAGGGTGCTGGAGTAACTCAGCGGGTCAGGCAGCATCTCTGGAGAACATGGATGGGTGATATGTTACAGCGTGCAAGAGTAACTCAGTGAGTCAGTCAGCATCTCTGGAGAAAAGGTATAAATTATATTTCGGGTCAAGATTCGTTCTTCAGTAATATTCATGATGTGACATACATAGACATTCCTGAATGTTACCCAAACCATTGTGAGCTACTTTGTTACGGAGCTTGCCCTCTCCTATAACGTCGCTGCTGCCTTGGGTTATGCAGGATAGGACACGAGCTTTGGGACGGTGTGAGGCTGTTGCCGTCTGTCCCAGCCTGGTAAAAACCTGGATGGAGTGGATTTGGAGATGATGTTTCCACTTGTGGGAGAGTCTAGGATCAGTGGCCACAGCCTCACAATTAAAATACATTCCTTTAAGAAGGAGATGGTTGATGGTTGTATGGTTTCTTGTAGGTCGTATGGCAGGTATATCAGGTGGTCAAAAACGTATTTTGGCACTTTGGCCTTCATCAGTCAGAGTATTGAGTATATAAGTTGTGAGGTCATGTTGCAGTTGTATCAGACGTTGGTGAGACCGCATTTAGAACATTGTGTTCAGTTCTGGGCACCATGTTATAGGAAATATGTCAAACTGAAAAGCGAACAGAGATCCCCATTCTGGATCAGTCCAAGCAGGGTTGTGTCATCCGCAAACTTGAGAAGCTTGACAGATGTGTCTGTGGAGGTGCAGTCATTGGTGTGGCGAGAGTAGAGGAGAGGGGAGAGCATCTTGCGGTGCTCCTGTGCGGGTCCGAGATGCTTTCCCTCTTCACATGCTGCTTCCTGTCTGTCAGAAAGCTGGTGATCCTCCGACAGAGGGGTTCAGGCACAGACAACTCAGAAAGTTTTGAGCGTAGTAATTCTGGCACAATGTTGTTCAATGCAGAGCTAAAATCAACAAACAAAATCTTCGCAAAGGTCCCCTGGCGGTCTAGGTGCTGGAGGATGAAGTGCAGTCCAGATTGACTGCGTCATCCACAGATCTTTTTTTTTTTATTTTGTTTTTTTTTTTTTTTTTTTTTTTTTTTTTTTTTTTTTTTTTTTTTTTTATTAGAAATTAATACAGCACAAAACAGTACAGTGGCGCCTAATTTTAGGTGCCAACTATGTAATACCGTAATCCATTCTATGTACAACCTCTAGTTTTATGTTATAAGAAAAAAGTAAGCAGATCAAGAAAAAGAAAGCAATAGAAAGGGGAAAAAGTGGAAAAATAGATGGCAGAGAGTAGAAAAACGTGAAGTGTGTATATAAAAAATAAAAAAGGAAGAGAGAAAGAGGAGAGTAGAAATAGAAGAGAAGGCCCCTTAAAAGAGAATTTTTCAAATCTGTATTCGGAGATGTAGATCTATCCGCGTCATGAACTGAAATCAGCAATCCTTACGGCACCGCTGCATCACATGATTCCAAAAAGTCGATGAAAGGAGACCAACTCTTTAAGAATTGGTCATATTTATCTATTAGTCGGAGTCTCATTTCTTCAAGGCGTGCTATGTCCATCATATTCCTAATCCACATTTTAACAGTTGGTGTGGTTGTACTTTTCCAAAATTTAAGTATCAATTTCTTTCCAATTATTAACCCATAATTAAAAAAAACATTTTGATCTTTATTTAAATTGGTATCTTCTCCTATTATTCCAAATATAATCCATTCCGTTTTGGGTTCTATTCTTGACTTGAAAATCTTTGTAAATATATCAAATATATCACTCCAAAATTTATTCAACTTTGTACATCCAACAAATGAGTGTGTTATATTAGCGTTTTGAAACAAACATTTATCGCATCTGGGAGAGACGTTTGGATAAAATTTGTTCAACCTCGTTTTTGAATAATATAGTCTATGTAATAATTTGAATTGAATTAAATTGTGTCTTGCATTAATAGAACAGTTATGTGTGTTCATCAAATATTTTTCCCATCTATCCTTCGAGATCTTTGTCATTAGCTCTTGTTCCCAATCTTCCCTTAATGCTTCTGTTGAGGGTGATTCTCTATTTAATATATTATTATAAAAGTATGATATTAATTTTTGTGAATCAGCCTCCAGATTGACTGCGTCATCCACAGATCTATTGGTGCAGTATGCAAAATGCAGAGGGTCCAGCAGGGGGATTGTGATATTTTTCAGCTTGGCCAGCACAATCCTTTCATCGGTCTCCATGACTACAGAGGTCAGTGCGACAAGCCTGTAGTCATTAAGACCAGCAATTCCTACCTTTTTGGGTACAGGGACAATAGTGGAGACTTTGAAGCATGCAGGGACAGTACATCTTTGCAGGGACTGGTGAAGAATGAGTAATTCGGTGTGAAGTAGTGATTGTAGTTTGGGAGGGAGTAGAAGGGCCCAGTCTTTGCAGACGGAGGTCAGGCTGTGTGTGTGGGTGTGGAGTGTTGGTTGAGATAGGAAAGGGTGCATGGTCCATTCTTTGTAGACTGGGGTCTGGCTGTGTTTGTTGGGGAGGGGGTTTCAGCGTTACGTTTCTGATTTTCAAACCTGCAGTAAAGCGCATTCAGGTCGTTCGTCAGCTGACGATTGTCCAAAGAGCGGGGGGGGGATATAATAGCTCTGAAACCTACCTTGATTTTACAATATCAAGTCCTACAGTAAGATTGTTACACCTAAGGTACTGGAAGAGAGAAGGTGGGTGACGGTGAAAAAGGGAGGGAAGCATGGAAAGCAAACGTCCCCGCGTGTTGTACCTCTTGTGAACAGGTTCACCCGCTTTGAAGCTGTCGGGGCAGAAGACGTTATTACACTGAGCGGCGAACTGCCTTGCGAAGCAAAAGGGGCTGTTGAGCCAAAACCAAAGAGGCCAACGTCAGGCAACGCCACTGTAGTGGGAGACTCCATTGTGAGAGGTACGGACAAGGGTTTCTGCGGCAACAGACGGGATTCGAGGATGGTGTGCTGCCTTCCTGGTGCCAGGGTCAAGGATGTCACGGACAGAATGCAGAAGATCCTCAAGGGCGAAGGTGAACAGCCGGGAGTGGAAGTGCATGTGGGCACAAACGATGTTGGAAAGAAGGGGATGAAAATTCTGAAGCGTGACTACAGAGCTCGGATAAATGCTGAAAAGCAGGGCCTCCGGGGTTGTTATCTCCGGTTTGCTTCTAGTTCCTCGTGCTGGCGAGAGCAGGAACAGGGAGATACGGGACCTGAATGTGTGGCTGAGGAACTGGTGCACGGGGCAGGGATTTAGATTCATAGATCACTGGAATATGTTTTGGAAAAAGGGGGAACTGTACAAAAGGAACGGATTGCATAGTAACAGGTGGGGGACCAGCATTCTGGCAGGCAGGTTTGCCAGTTCATTGGCTATATTTAAGATGGAGTTAGATGTGGCTCTTGTGGCTAAATGTATCAGGGGGTATGGAGAGAAGGCAGGTACAGGATACTAAATTGGATGATAAGCCATGATCATATTGAATGGCGGTGCAGGCTCTAAGGGCCGAATGGCCTACTCCTGCACATATTTTCTATGTTTGTATGAATGCTTAGTCTCTACAGACATTGAGTATGTCGGTAAGTCACGATGCGGCATTATTCAATTTTGATCAGGCCGGATTTTGAGTTATGTGCATAGTTCTGGTCGCCCCATTGCAGGAAGAATGCGGAGGATTTTGTGAGGGTGCAGAAGGGGTTCACGATTATGTTACTGTATGAGAGGGTGTCATTTACATGAGATTATGGGGAAATATATACAGCTCAGCATCGGATCCCTTTTTTGTGTATTGTACACTGTTGATGACTCACCAAGGGCGCCATACGATTTTTTCCTCTTTTTAAAAAACAATTAGTGTATGTTAAAACTTTGTTTAAATGTGAAGACCCCAGGACCAGACGGTTTTAGTAATGCATTTTATAAAAGATTTCAGGAGCCAATCGTACCAAGATTATTCAATTTATACATGCAGGCTTATACTGAAAATAAACTACCAGAAACCCTAGCAAAGCAACAATAACGCTTATACCAAAAAAAGATAAAGATTTAGATGAACCGGGTTCTTATAGAGCACTTCTAAATACGGATCAGAAAATTTTAGCAAATATTCTAGCTAGAAGGCTAAATAGTTATGTTAACAATTCAATAAATACGGATCAAACGGGATTTATACCCAAAAGACAATCATTTAATAATTTGAGAAGGCTTTTTTAATATAATGTACTCTCATAATGAGGACAATGAAGATATTTCAGTTGTCACGCTGGATGCAGAGAAGGCATTTGATCAAGTAGAATGGCAGTATTTATACAAGGTACTCCAAAAATTTAATACGGGAGAGAATTTTATTAGATGGATTAAACTACTTTACGATAGACCTACGGCAATAATATTAACTAACAATACGCTATCTCCAAAATTTTACTTATCAAGGGGTAATAGGCAAGGGTGTGCCTTATCACCACTGCTATTTGCCCTTATGATAGAACCGCTGGCCGAAAGGATTAGAAATCACCATAATATTCACGGATATAACTGTAAGGACTCAAAGAATAAAATTTCATTATATGCTGATGATATCATTTTATATATTACTAATGCACAAACGAGTATACCCACCTTATTAACACTAATTGAGCAATTCGGCTCTTTTTCAGGATATTGACATTGACATTTCACTTTCGCAGTGATGGTTTAGATAAGCTGTGACATTACCAGTCTGAAGAAGGGTCCCGACCCGAAATGGCACCCATTCCTTCTCTCCAGAGGTGATGCCTGTCCCGCTGAGATATTCCAGTATTTTGTGTCAATCTTCGGTGTTAACCAGCATCTGCTGTTCTTTCCTGCGCACATTATCAGCTTGTACCGGGATGTGTCTGGATAAGCAGTGACATCATCAGTGTGGTCAGTGATGTATCTGGAGAAACAGTGACATCATCAGTGTGGTCAGTGGTGTGTCTGGAGAAGCAGTGACATCATCAGTGCGGTCAGTTATCTGTCCGGAGAATCAGTGACATCATTAGTGTGGTCAGTGATTTGTTTGGAGAAGCAGTGACGTCATCAGTGTGGTCAGTGATGTGTCTGGAGAAGCAGTGACATCATCAGTGTGGTCAGTGGTGTGTCTGGAGAAGCAGTGACATCATCAGTATGGTCACTGATAGGTCTGGAGAAGCGGTGACATCATTAGTGTGGTCAGTGATTTGTCTGGAGAAGCAGTGTCTATGTCAGTGTGGTCACTGATAGGTCTGGAGGGGAAACACTATTTTAAAATGTTGGCTTATTTCCTGTTTCACTATCACTAGGATCGGCTCGAGCGCGACGAATGCGAGCACTTTATCAGCTGCTGCTACAGCTGGTGGAGAGGAGCGCCAGCACTTTGTGCGGTTCCACCAGTAGAGTGACCCCATCACAGAAAGGTCAGATTGGGAGGGAGGGGGGTGGGTTGGAGTACTGAGCCACCAGGAGATCAGGTAGGTGAAGACGGACTGGGCGGCGGCGTTCAGTGAACCGATCGCCGTACCTGAGCTTGGTCTCACCGAGGTAGAGAGGTTGACACCTGGAACAGCGGATACAATAGATTAGGTTGGAGGGGCTGCAGGTTAACCTCTGCCTCGCCTGGAAAAACCGTTTGGGTCCTTGCATTGAGTCGCGGGAGAAGGTAAAGGGACAGGTGTTGCATCTCCTGCGGTTGCAGTGGAAAGTACCTGGGTAGAGGGTGGGTTTGGTGCAAAGGGACGAGTTAACGATGCAGTTTAGGAGGGAACTGTCCCTGGAACTATATTGCACTTTATTTGTTATTTATTGAACTTTTAATTTTTCTTCCTCTTTGTCCGCTATGTACTATGTTGACATATTCACGTATTGTGTTGGGCTGAGGCAAGAAGGAATTTAATTGTCGCAGCCGGGACATATGACAATAAACACTCTTGACTCTCTTGCGGATAACAGAAAGGGGTGGAGGTGGGAACGTGGCATCAGTGCGATCCCGTTGGAGGTGGCAGACCATCAGGCCCTGGGGATGTATCTGCCTTCAATCCCGTCATTTTACCTGATACCAATTCCTGAATAATGTGGGTTGCCTTCAGTTCCTTCCTCCCCACCTGATACTCACTCCCCTTCTATTTCTGGGAGATTGTTTAACTTTTAATTAGTGAAGACAGAACCAAAGTACGTATTTCCTTGTTTACCAACATAAATTCCCCTCTCTGACTGCTAGGGACCCACATTTGTCTTCATTAATATTTTCATTTTTACATATCTGAATGAGCTTTTAAGTCAGTTTTTATATTCCCCGGAAGCTTTTTTTTTCATGCCCCCCCCCCCCACCCCCCCCTCATCTTTGAATTAACCTGATACCGTTGTCCTCCTTTGTTGAATTTTAAAACCCTCCCAGTCGTCTGGTTTGCTGCTTCCTCTGGCCATTTTTTTTGCCACTTCGTTGGATTTAACACTATCCGTGATTTCCAATAATGAGTTCCCACGGGAGACTCACGAGACACTAAGGTAAACGCAAGGGCCACTATGTTTTTAAAACGAGTTTAAATGTTTCAATTTTTAACTTCAGCAGTACATTTTACACGTGGAAAACTTTAAACATGTTTGAATTTTTCCATGAGTTGACAAGTTTCACGGGTACCTGCCGTTAGCGCCACGAGTCGCCAAGTTGCGTCCAGGAGTTCCGACATTCCCGCTACGTTAATCGTAAGTAGTTACCACAAGTTAAATTTGTTTTAAACTCAGGGTACCTCGTGGGTCAACTCGCGCCGTGAGACAGGGGTTCGGTTGGACCACTTTTCCCATTTATTTTTTTCGCCAGACAGGGATGAACATTTTTTTGGAGGTCATCCATGCTCTCTTTAAATCTTTGTCATTGCATCTCCCCACCGTCAATACTTTACGTAAAATGTGCCCGTCTATCCCAGCCAATTCCCGTCTCATACATTCAAAGTCTCCTTTCTTTAAATACAGGACCCTAGCCACTGAATTAATCCAGTCGCTCAAGATTCCAGATTCGAGATTCTATTTAATTGTCACGTGTACCAAATTAAGGTTCAGTGAAATATGAGTTGTCACACAGCCATACTAAGCGAGAAAAACAACAATACACAATTCAGCCACATAAAATAAATTGTACCTTAAACATCCACCACAGCGGAATCCACATTCCTCACTGTGATGGAACCTCACGTTGCCGTCGGTCCGTGCTGACGGAACTGACTTTTTCACACAAATAGTGATTGGTATGTTGAACAAGCTATCCGGGGTGAAGGTACAGGCGGGTACCATTACAACAGTTAGAATTAATTTAGGTGGATAGTTGATATTAGTTTTAGTTTTAGAGAGAGATGGGCTATATTGAATCAAGTGAGTTTAAGAACCTTGGATGAGTTTATGAAACCTTGGTTGGCATGGGAACGTTGGCTTTCTTCATGCCGTAAAATTGCGGGTCAGCTAATCTCGCTAGAATTTAGAAGATTGAGGGGGGATCATAGAAACGTACAACATTCTTAAGGGGTTGGACAGGCTAGATGCAGGAAGATTGTTCCTGATGTTGGGGAAGTCCAGAACAAGGGGTCACTGTTTAAGGATAAGGGGGGAATCTGTTAGGACCGAGATGAGAAAAACATTTTTCACACATAGTGGTGAATATCTGCAAATTTTACTTCGGAGTCACGTGAGCGACTACGTGAAGAGACCGCTCAGCACGCATGCGATTCATTGCGTTCACGCAGGCAACAGCGACGCAGCTGGAGTAGGCAGCTCCCGCAACAAGCCTGAAGGAAAGGACCGTTAGGTAAGTACTTTCCTTCAGTTTAAACTAGCGACTTTGCGTTTGTTTTTGCTCCAGGGAGAGCAAAGTAGGGCCGAGATGGCCTGTTTCCGTGCTGTAATTGTTATATGGTTATATGGTTATATGGTTATAAAGTAGCAGAGGGAAGCGGCCCCCGTTCGACTCCAGGGGAGGAGCCGACAGTGGAGGGGGGAGAGGCGGCAACGGGACCTCACACGGTTCGGTCTACAGACACGGGTGCTGCGCTGATGCCCAGTCTGCTAAACAGCTGTCTGACCAACAGCAGCGGACCGGACTGGAGGGACATTTAAAAAACCGGCCGGCACCCCTGCAGACTCCCGACAAGGAGACTCGCCGCCCGAGAACCGCTGAAATGCCGCCCGAAAACGGCAGACTGCCTCTAACAGCAAGGTCAGGACCAACCTCAGGCTGGAGACAGACACGGGAGATGGAATCAACACTTCAAACAAGAAACAACAGTGTATGTTTCTCCAAGCCAGAGGAAGGTCTTGGAGCTAAAAACCCCAGCGAGACTTGCCTCAGGAGCAGGGGCAAGTCCGCCAAGGGAGCTTAACACTCCCACTCCAGTGCTTCCACACTGGCCATCTGCCTTGTCGAGGGATCGATGGGGACCAGAGCTGGGCTGGTCAAGAAGAGGGGACACTGGATGAAGAGGAGTATGCTGAGGTACAGGATCAGGAAGAGCTGCTGGGTGTGGCCGCTATGTAGCTCCACCACTAGCGAGATGGCTTTTCAGTCTCAACTGGCGGCCATCTTACTACCTGTTCTTCTAAAAAAAACTCTCCAAGACAGGTAGTCATGAGGTGTTGGATTTCATCACGCCTCCCCTAAATTGCATTTACTCAAAGTGCCCACCGTTATTGGGGGGTACATTGAGCATAGCTTTTAAAAACACAAATATCTCAAAATGAATTTGATATCCCTGACGTCGGCTATCACTTTTCGCATGCTCATCCCAGAGGGACAGGGTAGTATGGCAAAACACCTGACCCTACTGCTCGCAATGCTCCGCGACTTCTCAGGACGTCATAAAACCTGCCCTCAACTTAAGAAATGTACAGGACTGTGAGAACGCCGACCTCACAACCACAGATCCTGCTATCTGGCTAACTTACCAAACTAAGCCTAAACAACTGGACGAAGTGTCCAAAATATTCGGCTCAAGAGAGCAGGGTCTGGAATGAGCACCACACTAAACCAGTCAGCAGTACCTCTAACGCGAGCTCGGGGCCTGCATGCCAATCCCGTAAGCCTTTCAGGCCAGGGCCCAGAGCAGACCCCGTGGAAAATGCACCACCCCCCCCAACAAACAACATCCCTACAGACAAGGAACCAGAAACCGAAGAAACAACAGTGAAGACAGATAAGTATGGTTCCTGCAATCACACAAAGGTGAAGGGTTTGTACTATCAGAAAGGAGGGAATCACATCTGGTTGGGAAGCTATCACTCTTGGTGGTTATATTCCAAATATAATTAATATCTTGCCACCAGTACAGCATGGGGTCTACCCTCCCTCTAATAAACATGAGGGTCTAGCTTCTGGGGAAATATACCAGGGGTCATAAGAAATCCCATATAACCTTGGGTACCCTAATAACCACAGATGGTGAATGTCGCACCATCATTGATTAAAACCACATGAAATATTGATCAGGTATACCCACTTATGGAATCTGTAACTGGTACCATCGATTCCTAGGATAATATATGGTAAACATCGACTTTAAAGATGCATACTATTCAGTACCCCTTCATAAGGCATCGGGTAAACCACAATTTACCTGGATGGGGTAACCATGGCAAGCATTGCCATTTTTCATTCACTGCACATCTCGCATATGTATGTGACTAGACTTGGCTAATATGAGCTGAAGTTATCCAGAATCTAAACAACCCTGACACTTTAAGGAACATTACGTCATGGCATGTCTATATATTCACGCCAGACTATCCTTGGATGTAGCTATCAGCAGCATTAGCTACTAACGTATTTAGCCAGGGCTCTGTCATATATCCAGATATCTACGTTGACCCCATCCACAACAGTGTCTATCTGGAATTCATTAATACTATCAGTTATGGCATATCAACCACCTATCATCTAAGTGATTGCTAGCTTTGCTAGCTACTGAACATTGTACCTTTCCAGTGAGCTAGATACTAGTGTTCAACTATATTCCATACCTAGAATATGGTGGCAAATGGGCTATCTGGAGTTATCATCACTTAGAAAATTGGCATTAACCTAGTTAGTAAATTTGAGTATGTTCTATTGAGTATATTAATCGGACTGGCTGTAAGGCCACAAATTGACCTGACCTCGGGGTTTTTCATAGGAAGAGAACTTAACATTTCTGATGTCTTCCCCACAGTGGAGATTGATTGTGTTGTGGGGGACGTATGTGTCAAACTCTATACATGTGTTATGTCCATTGTTTCTTGTTTGTTAACCTTTTTTTTAAATATTTATATTTTTATTATTATTGGAGATAAGTACATAGTCTATTACATCATTACTGTCTTACATTTTTAAAATGATAACATTGACAGTTATTATTACATTGTCTCCAATATTTTTTTACATTTTTCTTCGTTTTTTTTTTTATAACTAGATAGAACTAAAAGGATAGGTGAAATAGAGGGAAAGAAGAGGGAAAGAGAGGGGGAAAATAAAAAAAAATAAAAAATAAATTAAAAAAAAGAGAGAGGGGTGAAAAAGGTAATTAAGGAAGAATGGAAAAGTTTGTTTAAGTTTAAAGACATCATTCGAGATATGTTCGTATATTTCAAAGTGTAGTATTTCATCCAATCTTTAGTCCGGGTGCTAGTCAGGTTCCTGTGCTGAACTATTCTGACCCTTTAGGTACTCAATAAAAGGAGACCATGTTCCAACGAATAATTCCTGTTTGTCCAACAGGGCAAGTCTAATTCTTTCCACGTTTAAGGTCTCCGTCATTTCTATAATCCACATTCTGATTGTGGGGGCCGTAGGGCCTTTCCAAAATTTTAGGATTAATTTTTTTCCTGTTATTAAACTGTAATCGATAAAGTTTCTTTGTGTTATTCTAAGTGTTTGATTTAATTCTAATATTCCGAGTATTATTAATTTTGAGTTTGGTTCCAGTTGTGTTTTGGTTACTTTGGATATTATACTAAAAATATTTACCCAAAAATTTTTAATTTTTGTACAGCTTGTAAACATGTGCGATAACGTAGCTTCTGAATGTTGACATTTATCACATATAGGTGAGATATGTTGAAAAATTTTATGTAATTTTGTTTTGGCGTAATGTAACCTATGTATTACTTTAAATTGTATTAGAGAGTGTCTGGCGTTTAGTGAACACTGATGTATGTATTGTAAACTTTCTTCCCAAGTGTCTTTCGTTATTACCTGATTTAATTCTTTTTCCCATGCTTGTCTGTGTAAGTCCGTCATAGGGATGTCACTGTCTAATAAGATATTATATATAAAAGATATTAATTTTTCTGTATTAGGATGCTTATTCCAACATTCGTCAAGAATCTCTGGGTTTCTATTTCGAAAGTTTTTAGAATTTGATTTAACATAATTTCTAAGTTGAAGATATCTGAAATAATCATTCCCTCGAAGTCCATAAACCTGTTGCAACTCCTGAAATGTCAAAAAAGAGCCTTCCTTGTAAAGGTGTCCCATATTTTTAATTCCATTATTCTTCCATTGTGTAAAACCCCCGTCTAAACATGAAGGCTTAAACAATGAATTATTCACGATTGGAAGAGAAAGAGATAAGTTATCTAATTTTAATGTATTTTTTAATTGTTTCCAAATTTTTATAGCACTAAATATTATAGGGTTTTCCCTGTAAATTTTCTTGTTTAATTTGGACGTAGCAAATAATATCGAACCAATGTCATAAGGCATACAATCTTCCTTTTCCATTTTTAACCAGTCTGGTTGTTGGTCTATTTCTCCCAACCAGAAGTTCATATTTTTAATATTAACTGCCCAGAAATAAAACAAAAAGTTAGGTAAAACCAAGCCTCCATTATTTTTTGATTTACACAAGTGTCTTTTGCTTATCCTATGATTCTTATAATCCCAGATAAAATCATTAACAATAGAGTCCAATTTTTTAAAGAAGTTTTTTGCCAGGTATATCGGAATCGTCTGAAAAAGGTATAATATTTGTGGTAAAAAAATCATTTTTATGGCATTAATTTTGCCGACCATTGAGATAGGTAATGTTTTCCAGTATTGGATATTCTTATGTAATTTATTCAATAATGGGGGGAAATTCGCTTTAAATAATGATGTATATATCTTAGTTACGTAGATACCTAGATATTTAAATTTTTCATTTACTACTTTAAATGGGAATAGTTGTATTATCTGTTTGTTATGTTCCCTTATTGGCATAATTTCACTTTTATTCCAATTTATTTTGTATCCTGAAAGTGCACCAAATTGGTTTATTAGTTTTAATAGGTTAGGGATACTAATTTATGGTTTAGTGATGTAAATTAATACGTCATCTGCATATAAAGAAATTTTATTCACTGTGTCTTTAGTGTTATACCCATGTATTTCCGGATGCCCCCTAATTCTTTCTGCAAGTGGCTCAATTGCAAGTGCAAATAGTAATGGAGATAACGGGCATCCTTGTCTACAACCTCTAGATAGACTGAATTTAGATGAAAGTCTTTGGTTGGTAAGTATTCTAGCCGTAGGATTTGTGTATAGTAGTTTTATCCATGTGCAAAATTTCTCCCCTAGCTGCATCTTTTCCATCACCGAAAATAAATAAGGCCATTCGACCTGATCAAATGCTTTTTCAGCGTCAAGTGAGATTATTGCTAAATCTTCATTAATAATTCTCTTGGTATATATAATATTAAATAATCTTCTTAGATTATAATATGAATACCGTTTCTGAATAAAGCCTGTTTGATCAGGGTGTATTAATTTATTTATCACTGTACTTAATCTACGTGCTAGTATTTTAGTTAGTATTTTCTGGTCTGTGTTCAGAAGTGCAATTGCTCTGTATGATCCCGGATCTTCCGGATCTTTATCGGCTTTAGGAATAAGCGTTATTATAGACTCATTTAAGGTGTCTGGGAGTTTCTGTTGAGTGTAAATGTAATCATATAGTCTTTGCAAGCGTGGGTTCAGCAGATCATGAAATTTTTTGTAAAATTCTGAACCTAAACCGTCTGGCCCTATTGCCTTGCCGCCCGAGAACCGCTGAAATGCCGCCCGAAAACGGCAGACTGCCTCTAACAGCAAGGTCAGGACCAACCTCAGGCTGGAGACAGACACGGGAGATGGAATCAACACTTCAAACAAGAAACAACAGTGTATGTTTCTCCAAGCCAGAGGAAGGTCTTGGAGCTAAAAACCCCAGCGAGACTTGCCTCAGGAGCAGGGGCAAGTCCGCCAAGGGAGCTTAACACTCCCACTCCAGTGCTTCCACACTGGCCATCTGCCTTGTCGAGGGATCGATGGGGACCAGAGCTGGGCTGGTCAAGAAGAGGGGACACTGGATGAAGAGGAGTATGCTGAGGTACAGGATCAGGAAGAGCTGCTGGGTGTGGCCGCTATGTAGCTCCACCACTAGCGAGATGGCTTTTCAGTCTCAACTGGCGGCCATCTTACTACCTGTTCTTCTCAAAAAAACTCTCCAAGACAGGTAGTCATGAGGTGTTGGATTTCATCACGCCTCCCCTAAATTGCATTTACTCAAAGTGCCCACCGTTATTGGGGGGTACATTGAGCATAGCTTTTAAAAACACAAATATCTCAAAATGAATTTGATATCCCTGACGTCGGCTATCACTTTTCGCATGCTCATCCCAGAGGGACAGGGTAGTATGGCAAAACACCTGACCCTACTGCTCGCAATGCTCCGCGACTTCTCAGGACGTCATAAAACCTGCCCTCAACTTAAGAAATGTACAGGACTGTGAGAACGCCGACCTCACAACCACAGATCCTGCTATCTGGCTAACTTACCAAACTAAGCCTAAACAACTGGACGAAGTGTCCAAAATATTCGGCTCAAGAGAGCAGGGTCTGGAATGAGCACCACACTAAACCAGTCGGCAGTACCTCTAACGCGAGCTCGGGGCCTGCATGCCAATCCCGTAAGCCTTTCAGGCCAGGGCCCAGAGCAGACCCCGTGGAAAATGCACCACCCCCCCAACAAACAACATCCCTACAGACAAGGAACCAGAAACCGAAGAAACAACAGTGAAGACAGATAAGTATGGTTCCTGCAATCACACAAAGGTGAAGGGTTTGTACTATCAGAAGGGAGGGAATCACATCTGGTTGGGAAGCTATCACTCTTGGTGGTTATATTCCAAATATAATTAATATCTTGCCACCAGTACAGCATGGGGTCTACCCTCCCTCTAATAAACATGAGGGTCTAGCTTCTGGGGAAATATACCAGGGGTCATAAGAAATCCCATATAACCTTGGGTACCCTAATAACCACAGATGGTGAATGTCGCACCATCATTGATTAAAACCACATGAAATATTGATCAGGTATACCCACTTATGGAATCTGTAACTGGTACCATCGATTCCTAGGATAATTTATGGTAAACATCGACTTTAAAGATGGATACTATTCAGTACCCCTTCATAAGGCATCGGGTAAACCACAATTTACCTGGATGGGGTAACCATGGCAAGCATTGCCATTTTTCATTCACTGCACATCTCGCATATGTATGTGACTAGACTTGGCTAATATGAGCTGAAGTTATCCAGAATCTAAACAACCCTGACACTTTAAGGAACATTACGTCATGGCATGTCTATATATTCACGCCAGACTATCCTTGGATGTAGCTATCAGCAGCATTAGCTACTAACGTATTTAGCCAGGGCTCTGTCATATATCCAGATATCTACGTTGACCCCATCCACAACAGTGTCTATCTGGAATTCATTAATACTATCAGTTATGGCATATCAACCACCTATCATCTAAGTGATTGCTAGCTTTGCTAGCTACTGAACATTGTACCTTTCCAGTGAGCTAGATACTAGTGTTCAACTATATTCCATACCTAGAATATGGTGGCAAATGGGCTATCTGGAGTTATCATCACTTAGAAAATTGGCATTAACCTAGTTAGTAAATTTGAGTATGTTCTATTGAGTATATTAATCGGACTGGCTGTAAGGCCACAAATTGACCTGACCTCGGGGTTTTTCATAGGAAGAGAACTTAACATTTCTGATGTCTTCCCCACAGTGGAGATTGATTGTGTTGTGGGGGACGTATGTGTCAAACTCTATACATGTGTTATGTCCATTGTTTCTTGTTTGTTAACCTTTTTATATGGTATGCAAACATCCAAAGTTGTTTTAAGTGACCAGTATCATTATGGAATTCATTTGTAAATGCAATTGTGTAGCAACCTCAAGCTCTTCAGAGAAGGAGGATTGTTTTTGTATCCTTTCCACCTTTTTTTCTTGAGTAACATTCTTGTGCGTCCTGATATAGATAATGAGCTTTGCTAGCACCTGGTGCCAATGCGAGTTGACTTTAAACGTGCTATATAATAAAATTACTTACCATTAGTGAAGCATATTGCTCAGTAGTGCACCGGTTTGCATGTTCGTTTATAAACATCACAGTGGTAACATATACCAAACCACTTGGGCGGAATAAAATCGATATTATGTGACAATATATTTAACAATTGGTAACCGTATGTCGTCAAACATGTTTGACTATCAGTAACTTGCCTATCAGGTGAGCTAAATACTGTAAACGAACATTTAAACCAAAATATTTGCTGAGATTACAAAGCAATATGGTCACCAGATATCGACTTCCTTATATTCCAATTAAAGCGCCACGTACCAATGTATGTCGCATGAAACCAAACTCAAGGCAGCGGCTATGGATACATTCCCACGTATTGAGCGGGGGGGGGGGGGGGGGGCTAATCTCTATGTTCTCCCCTTCTTCTACCTCATCAATAGGTACTTGGGCCTCATCAGTCGGGTACTACGCAAAATACAGTGGACTAAACACACAGTCATGGTTCCCAGCGGTCCACGACATGGCCATTAAAAGACCACTGCTGTGACTGGATTACAGAATTGGGAAGACCACTACTGTGCCTGGATCAGACAGCACTATCAACATGATGACAGCATTCCGTCGCATGTCCACTAGGGAGCATACCTGACGAACATCAAGAAGTGGGAAGAAACTGCTCAAACACAGGAACTACACATTCAACTACAACAAAAACCTGTACTGGAGTTCTGGCAGGACTTCACCACAATAACGGATTCCGCCAGAAAACATAGACATAGAAAATAGGTGCAGGAGTAGGCCATTCGGCCCTTCGAGCCAGCACCGCCATTCAATATGATCATGGCTGATCATCCAACTCAGTATCCTGTACCTGCCTTCTCTCCATACCCCCTGATCCCTTTAGGCACAAGGGCCACATCTAACTCCCTCTTAAATATAGCCAATAAAATGGCCTCAACTATCTTCTGCGGCAGAGAATTCCCGAGATTCACCACTCTCTGTGAGAAAAATGTTTCCCTCATCTCGGTCCTAAAAGATTTCCCCCTTACCCTTAAACTGTGACCCCTTGTTCTGGACTTCCCCAACATCGGGAACAATCTTCCTGCATCTAGCCTGTCCAAGCGCTTAAGAATGTTGTAAGTTTCTATAAGATCCCCCCTCAATCTTCTAAATTCTAGCAAGTATAAACCGAGTCTATCCAGTCTTTCTTCATATAAAAGTCCTGACATCCCAGGAATCAGTCTGGTGAACCTTCTCTGTACTCCCTCTATGGCAAGAATGTCTTTCCTCAGATTAGGAGACCAAAACTGTACGCAATACTCCAGATGTGGTCTCACCAAGACCCTGTACAACTGCAGTAGAACCTCCCTGCTCCTATACTCACATCCTTTTGCTATGAATGCTAACATACCATTCGCCTTCTTCACTGCCTGCTGCACCTGCATGCCTACTTTTAATGACTGGTATACCATGACACCCAGGTCTCGTGGCATCTCTCCCTTTCCTAATCGGTCACCATTCAGATAATAATGTACTTTCCTGTTTTTGCCACCAAAGTGGATAACCTCACATTTATCCACATTATACTGCATCTGCCATGCATTTGCCCACTCACCCAGCCTATCCAAGACACCTTGCAGCCTCCTAGCATCCTCCTCACAGCTAACACTGCCCCCAGCTTCGTGGCATCCTCAAACTTGGAGATGTTGCATTCAATTCCCTCGTCCAAATCATTAATATATATCGTAAATAGCTGGGGTCCCAGAACTGAGCCTTGCGGTACCCCACTAGTCACTGCCTGCCATTGTGAAAAGGACTCTTACTCCTACTCCTACTCTTTGCTTCCTGTCTGCCAACCAGTTCTCTATCCACATCAATACCGAACCCCCAATACCGTGTGCTTTAAGTTTGTATACTAATCTCTTATGTGGGACCTTGTCGAACGCCTTCTGAAAGTCCAGATATAACACATCCACTGGATCTCCCTTATCCACTCTACTAGTTACATCGTCGAAAAATTATATAAGAATCGTCAGACTTGATTTACCCTTCATAAATCCATGCTGACTTTGTCCAATGATTTCACCACTTTCCAAATGTGCTGCTATCCCATCTTTAATAACTGATTCTAGCAGTTTCCCCACTACCGACGTTAGACTAACTGGTCTGTAATTCCCCGTTTTCTCTCTCCCTCCCTCCCTTTTTAAAAAGTGGTGTTACATTAGCTACCATCGAATCCTCAGGAACAGAGGGATCTGGGAATAACTGTGCACAGTTCCCTGAAAGTGGAATCTCATGTAGATAGGGTGGTAAAGAAAGCTTTTGGTGTGCTGGCCTTTATAAATCAGAGCATTGAGTATAGAAGTTGGGATGTAATGTTAAAATTGTACACGGCATTGGTGAGGCCAATTCTGGAGTATGGTGTACAATTTTGGTCGCCTAATTATAGGAAGGATGTCAACAAAATAGAGAGAGTACAGAGGAGATTTATTAGAATGTTGCCTGGGTTTCAGCAACTAAGTTACAGAGAAAGGTTGAACAAGTTAGGGCTTTATTCTTTGGAGCGCAGAAGGTTAAGGGGGGACTTGATAGAGGTTTTTAAAATGATGAGAGGGATAGACAGAGTTGACGTGGAAAAGCTTTTCCCACTGAGAGTAGGGAAGATTCAAACAAGGGGACATGACATGAGAATTAAGGGATTGAAGTTTAGGGGTAACATGAGGGGGAACTTCTTTACTCAGAGAGTGGTAGCTGTGCGGAATGAGCTTCCAGTGAAGGTGGTGGAGGCAGGTTCGTTTTTATCATTTAAAAATAAATTGGATAGTTATATGGATGGGAAGGGAATGGAGGGTTATGGTCTGAGCGTAGGTATATGGGACATGGGGAGATTATGTGTTCGGCACGGACTAGAAGGGTCGAGATGGCCTGTTTCCGTGCTGTAATTGTTATATGGTTATATGGTTAACTACTCCAGAATCTAGAGTTTTGAAAAAGTATCACTAATGCATCCACTATTTCTGGGGCTACTTCCTTAAGTACTCTGGGATGCAGCCTATCTGGCCCTGGGGATTTATCGGCCTTTAATCCATTCAATTTACCTAACACCATTTCCCGACTAACCTGGATTTCACTCAGTTCCTCCATTTCATTTGACCCCAGCTCCCCTGCTACTTCCGGCAGATTTTTTGAAGGTTCTGTTGCGGTCCCTGGGGGGTAGGCCACTCCTTGGATCATCCCCCTCGACGATTGAGGGACAGGGGCGTAGGTCTGCCACGGGGTTTACCGGTCGACTCCCGAGTGGTAGAGATAAGAGTGTCGGTGTGTGTTCTTGAACTGTTGGAATTAAAAAGCTTCTTTTGAATCCGCCTGGCGCCCGGTCTTTTCCTGACCTTGACCAGGCCACTACAATGTCTTCCTTAGTGAAGACAGAACCAAAGTAGTTATTCAATTGGTCTGCCATGTCCTTGTTCCCCATGATTAATTCACCCGCTTCTGACTGCAAGGGACCTACATTTGTTTTAACTAATCTTTTTCTCTTCACATATCTATAAAAGCTTTTGCAGTCAGTTTTTATGTTCCCTGCAAGTTTTCTTTCATAATCTATTTTCCCTTTCCTAATTAAGCCCTTTGTCCTCCTCTGCTGGTCCCTGAATTTCTCCCAGTCCTCTGGTAAGCTTCTTTTTCTGGCTAATTTGTACGCTTCATCTTTTGTTTTGATACTATCCCTGATTTCCCTTGTTATCCACGGATGCACTACCTTCCCTGATTTATTTTTTTGCCAAACTGGGATAAACAATTGTTGTAGTTCATCCATGCAGACTTTAAATGCCTTCCATTGCATATCCACCGTCAACCCATTAAGAACCAATCGCCAGTCTATCTTGGCCAATTCACGTTTCATACCCTCAAAGTTACCTTTCTTTAAGTTCAGGACCCTTGTTTCTGAATTAACGATGTCACTCTCCATCCTAATGAAGAACTCAACCATATTATGGTCACTCTTGCCCAAGGGGCCACGCACAACATGACTGCTAACTAACCCTTCCTCATTATTCAATACCCAGTCTAGAATAGCCTGCTCTCTCGTTGGTTCCTCTACATGTTGGTTTAGAAAACTATCCCACATACATTCCAAGAAATCCTCTTCCTCAGCACCCTTGCCAATTTGATTCACCCAATCTATATGTAGATTGAAGTCACCCATTATAACTGTTTTACCTTTGTTGCACGCATTTCTAATTTCTTGTTTGATGCCATCTCCAACTTCACTACTACTGTTAGGTGGCCTGTACACAACTCCCACTAGCGTTTTCTGCCCCTTAGTGTTTCGCAGCTCTACCCATATCGATTCCACATCCTCAAAGCTAATGTCCTCCCTTTCTATTGCGTTAATCTGTTCTCTAACCAGCAACGCTACCCCACCTCCTTTCCCTTTCTGTCTATCCCTCCTGAATATTGAATATCCCTGGAAGTTCAGCTCCCAGTCTTGGTCTCCCTGGAGCCATGTCTCCGTGATCCCAACTATATCATAGTCATTAATAGCTAACTGCATATTCAACTCATCCACCTTATTACGAATGCTCCTTGCATTGAGACACAAAGCGTTCAGGCTTGTTTTAACAACACTCTTACCCCTTATTCTATTATGCTGAAAAGTGTCCCTTTTTGATTTTTGCCCAGGATTTGCCGGCCTACCGCTTTTACTTTTCACCTTGCTACCTATTGCTTCTACCCTCGTTTTACACCCCACTATCTCTACGCTCACACATTTAAGAAACCCTTTCCATTTATCTCCATCGTCCACTATCCCATTCGACACCCCACCCCCCTTATTCAGTTTAAAACTGCAGCCAGGGTTATAGCAACTGTTTGTCCGCTGTTCTGCTGCAAAAACATCCCCTGGTACTTTGCATTCGAACCTTCTATATCAGTACACAATGTAGGCTGGGGCTGTAGTGTAAAACAAGAATTCTACATTGAACCCACATGGATATTATTCACCTGGATTCACCGATGTTTCAGCCCTCTGCTCCCAATGTTCCTGATATTACTGCTCAACGCTCTAACAGTCGGGCACATTTTAAGGGCCAGTCAAGTCCGCAGGAATCTGAGAGGCAGCAAAATTGGTGCGAATCAGAATGATGCCGAGCTGGAAAGCAGAAGGAAGTCAATCATATTGCTCTTTGCAATTTCCGGCAACTTCATTATACTGTGGATGACGTATTTTATATTTTTCCTCTGGTCACAGATAACAAAGCATTATTATTTTTCCGGTTTCAGTGACCCGGCGTTTATCGCGGACGAAACCAGTTCCATGCTCCTGCTTTTGAGTTGCTGCACAAACACGTGTATTTACGCGGTAACTCAGTCTACATTCAGAGAGGAACTGAAGAGCGGGATAACATATCTGCCGAGAATTATGTCTAAATGTGTTAAAGGAGGAATCTAATGTAGAAACTATAATAAATAAATCACAGCAGCATTGTCTCTCCCATTTCATCGATGCCAGCAATATTCTCGTGTATATCTGACCTATCTCAGTGCAACATTCAAAATATCCTGAACATTTCTACATTTTGCTTTAGTGAAGAAGTCGTCAGATTTAGTGCGGGTTGGATACTGAGCGAGCTGATGGTCACGGGCTAAATCGTAATCACGGATGCACACAACTTAATTACATACCTTGAAACCTTAATTACAAATCTCTATTCCGTACCATTCCTTGACCTCACTATCTCCATCGCAGGGGACAGACTTCGGAACGACATACATTACAAACCCACTGCCTCACATGGCTATCTGGACTACATGTCTTCCCACCCTGCCCCCCTGTAAAGACTCCATCCCCTACTCCCAATTCCTCCGCCTACGCTGCATCTGTTCCCAGGATGAGACATTCCATACCAGGGCATCGGAAATGTCCTCGTTCTTCAGGGAACGAGGATACCCCTCCTTCACCATAGATGAGGCTCGCACCAGGGTCACGTCCGTGCCCCGTAACACTGCTCTCTCTCCCCATCCCCCACTCGCAACAAGGACAGAGTCCCTCTGGTCCTCACCTTTCACCCCACCAGCCGGCAAATACAACACATAATCCTCCACCATTCCCGCCACCTCCAATGTGACCCCACCACACGCCACATCGTTCCATCTCCCCCCATGTCTGCCTTCCGCAAAGACCGCTCCCTCCGCAAATCCCTTGTCAATTCTTCCCTTCCCTCCCGTACCACCCCCTCCCCGGGCACTTTCCGTTGCAACCGCAAGAAATGCAACACCTGCCCCTTCACCTCCCCCCTCGACTCCATTCAAGGACCCAAGCAATCGTTCCAGGTGCGACAAAGGTTCACCTGTATCTCCTCCAACCTCATCTACTGCATCCGCTGCTCTAGGTGTCAGCTGATTTACATCAGGGAGACTAAGCTTAGGTTGGGCGATAATAACCAATTTCGCAATAACCAACCTGACCTCCCGGTGGCTCAGCACTTCAACTCCACCTCCCATTCCCAATCCGACCTCTCTGTCCAGGGTCTCTTCCATTGCCAGAGTGAGCAACAGCGGAAATTGGAGGAACAGCACCTCATATTCCGCCTGGGGACCTTGCGGCCGGATGGCATTCCCCCCCCCCCCCCCCAGCCCCCATCAGTCTGAAGAAGGGTTTCGGCCCGAAACGTCACCTATTTCCTTCGCTCCATAGATGCTGCTGCACCCGCTGAGTTGCTCCAGCAATTTTGTGTACCTTCGATCCTCCAGCATCTGCTGTTCCTTCTTGAACACATTAATTACAAACCTTGTGTGTCGGGACATTTGTTTCAGAAAACAAAATATCTTTCCTCTCAACTTGTACATAATAAGGTGTGTTCCGTCTTCGAATCTCCACAGAAGAATCTCTGCACAGAAAGACTGGTAATTATCAAGCTTCAGTTGGCGTTCAGCTCCTTGCACTCGCATTCCTCGTAGGAGCGCCCGTTGTTCAGTCACGCTGGTCATAGCCACAAACTAGACATTACTATGAAGCTGGGAGCAATTACTTCAATGTCGAATGCCGCATGCGAGTTACAACAAGCCATGTCCCACGGTATGAATTCATTCCCAAAATTCTCCCGAGTTTGCCCCGATTCGAACTCGGGGATTTACGGCAATGGCCACTCGTCGTTACTCGGAGCTCTCGTGAACATTTTTCATCACGTTGAAAAATCTTCACGAGTCTTCCCGTGCTTACCTTCCGTTGGAGAGTCTTCCCGAGTACCTGCCGTTTGCGCTCAGGTTCGACCCCGAGATCCGGCGCACCCGCTACGTTCATTCTCCGTGCTTACCACGAGTTGATTTTATTTTTAAACGCGGGAGAGCTCTTGGAATGAACTCGCACTGTGGGACAGGGGTAGGCTGCAGCAGTGCAGTCCAGGGATTTAGGTCAGGAATGATATCTCAGCCTGGATCCGCTCCGAATGTCAAAGGTCATGTCCACACATCCGACATCAACTCGCTGTTATATTCCCGCTTTCAAATCAACCGTCCCAGATTCTCCCGTTTATCTGTACAGTGGGGGAAAGCTAATGGACAACTCACTAATCGGCAGGTTCACAGGTCACCCGTGGAGCCAATTTGTGATTATTAGCCTCACTCTAAAAATAGAGGAAACCGAAAGGTCTGGGTAGTATTGGGAAGGTAAATTAAAGCATGCAGCAAGCTGGAGACCAGGTTGGTTCACGCGGGCTGAGCGATGTTGTTCCGCCAATCGATCGCCCATTCTGCGTTTGGTCTCGTCAATGTATAAGCGTCCACATGTTGAACAACAGATACATTAGATGAGGTTGGAGAAGGTACAAGTGAACATCTGTCTAACCTAAAAGGACTGTGGGGATACCTGGACAGAGTCGAAGGAGGAGGTATAGCGACAAGTGTTGCATCTTCAGCGGTTACAGGGGAAGGTACCGGGGGGTGGGGGGTGGGGGTGGATGAGTTACCCAGGGAGTTGCGGAGTGAAATGTCCCAACAGGTAGTCTCCAAATCGGAGGAAATACATTCTTGCCATAGAGGGAGTGCAGAGAAGGTTCACCAGACTGATACCTGGGATGTCAGGACTTTCATATGAAGAAAGAATGGATAGACTCGGCTTGTACTCGGTAGAAGTTAGAAGATTCTTGGGGGTTCTTATAGAAACTTACAAAATTCTTGATGGGTTGGACAGGCTAGATGTAGGAAGACTGTTCCAGATGTTGGGGAAGTCCAGAACAAGGGGTCACCGTTTAAGGATAAAGGGGAAATCTTTTAGGACCGAGATGAGGAAAATATTTTTCACACAGAGAGTGGTGAATCTCTGGAATTCTCTGCCACATAAGGTAGTTGAGGCCAGTTCATTGGCTATATTTAAGAGGGAGTTAGATGTGGCCCTTCTGGCTAAAAGTATGAGGGGGTATGGAGAGAAGGCAGGTACAGGATATTGAGTTGGATGATCAGCCATGATCATATTGAATGGCGGTGCAGGCTCGAAGGGCCGAATGGCCTACTCCTGCACATATTTTCTATGTTTCTATGAAAGGGTTGTGGGGGAAACATGGCTACTGGTGGGATCCCGTTAGAGTTGGCGGAAATTTCTGAGGATTATCCGTTTTGTGCGACGGTTGATGTGGTGGAAGGTAAGGACTAGGGGGACTCTGTGGCGACGAGATGGTGCGGGAGCAAGGACGGAGTTTCGGGGTACCGAGTTAACACGAGTGTGGGCCTCGTCTATGATGGGAGAGGGGGATACCCCGTTCGTTTAAGAATGAGGACCTCGGATGTTCTAGTATGGAACATCTCAACTTGGGCGTAGCTGGTGAAGTTGATGAAGTCCATTAGTTCTGCACGGGTTCAAGAATTAGCACCGATGCAGTCATCAATGTAACGGAGATAGAGTTCGGGGATAGGTCCAGTGCATGCCTGGAACAGGATCTGTTCAACATACATAGCTGACAGACACACATAGGAGCACATGGCTACGCCTTGGACTTGGAGTGAGTGGGAGGAATCAAAGAAGAGGTTGTTGAGGTTGAGGACAGGCTCCGCTACTCGTCGTAGAATGTTAGAGGAGGGAATTTGGAACGTTCATCCTCAAATTTGGAGACCAAAACTGTACACAATACTCCAGATGTGGTCTTACCAGAGCCCTATACAACTGCAGAAGAACCTCTTTACTCCTATACTGAAATCCTCTTGTTATGAAGGCCAACATTCCATTCGCTTTCTTCACTGCCTGCTGTACCTGCACGCCAACTTTCAGTGACTGGTATACAAGGGCACCCAGGTCTCGCTGTACCTCCCCCTTACCTAACCTAACCCCATTGAGATAATCATCTGCCCCCTTGTTTTTACCATCAAAGTGGATAACCTCACATTTATCTATATTATACTGCATCTGCCACGCATCTGCCCACTCACTCAACCCTCCTAATATACTCTTCACAGTTCACACTGCCACACAGCTTTGTGTCATCTGCAAACTTGCTAGTGTTGCTCCTAATTCCCTCTTCCAAATCATTAATATATATGGTTAACAGTTGCGGCCCCAACACCGAGCCTTGCCTCATTCCACTCGCCACTGCCGGCCATTCTGAAAAGGACCCGTTCATTCCAACTCTTTGCTTCCGGTCTGCCAACCAATTTTCTATCCACGTCAACAGCCTACCCCCAATACCATGTGTTCTAATGATGTTGGAGAGATGTTGTCTACAATATCTATTTGTTATTGTTTCGAGAAAATTACTTTGAATATAGCCACTCGATGTTTACACAAAGTTGGAGCAGAATTCAGAGAAGACTTTGTTCGTTCAATTTAAAGACTTGGTGATCTGACAAGACCTCTTTAAATCATGGAGCCGGAAGATGAAGAAAGAGCCATGCATGAGGAAAACTCGATAGGCGAACAAGTTAACGAGTCAATTGAAAGTTACAGAGAACTCCTGTTTCGAGAAGAAACAGATAATACACATGCTACATATTTGAAAGAAACCGAGAAGGAGAGAAACAAATTATGGAAACAGGTCATCAGATTAATTGAGAAACAGAAGAAATTAATGGAATCAGTAAGAACGCGATCGAAATGAAATCTAATATGAGCCAACTATGGAATCTCTGCAAAGAGGTTGGAACTCAAGGAGTCAGAGAGTCATGCAGCACGGAAACAGTGGCCCAACTCGTCCACTCCAATGCAACAAGCCCCTTCTATCCCTGTTCCATCTGTCCGCGTTTGCCCCATATCCCTCTCAACCTGTCATGCCCATGTACACGTCTACATGACGATTACATGTTGCAATAGTACATGCCTCTGGCAGTTCGTTCCATACACCCACCACCGTGTACGTATGAGGAGGTTCTGTGCTAATTTGTGCTGCACTTGTATCCTATATCTGACTTTACTCAGAGGCACAGATTCAACATAAAACAGCTGGGAGTTCAGTGGCTTGTCTATCTTACACGGCGGGTTAGTAAGGGCCTTGGTGATGCACATCGATAAACACTCTGAGGAGACACCCCTCTCCCACCTCTCTCTCTCTCCCACTCTCTTCCCTACTCTCTGCCCTCTCACCACTCTCTCTCCCCTCTATCTCTATCTCCCACCTCTCTCTCTCGGCAATATCTCTCCTCCCACTCTCACTCTCCCACTCTCCCTGTCCCCTTCTTCCCTCTCTCCATCTCTCTCCTCCTATCTCTCTCCCCATCTCCTCCCCCCCTCTCTCTCTCTCTCTCTCCACTCTCTCTCACCCGCACTCACGCTTCCCCCACTAACTCTTCCCCCACTCCCCACTTCCCCTCTCTCCCCCCTATCTCTCTCTCCTCTCTGTTCTCTCTCTCTCCCCTTCTCTCTCTCCCTCCCTCCCCACCTTCTGCACCCAACTCTCTCTTTCCCCCTCTCTCCCAATCTTCCTCTCACACTCTTTCACCGCCTCTCTCTTTCCCCCTCTTCCCTCTCTCTCTCTCAACTTCACTCTCTCCCCCTATTTCTCTCACCCCTCTCTCTCCCCTCCCCTCTGTTTCTTCCCCCCTCTCCCCATCTCTACATTCTACCTCCCACTCTCACTCTCTCTCTCCTTCTCTCTCCCACACTCCGCCTTCTATCTCTCCCTCCCTCTCTAATTTTTACCCTTTTCGTTCAGAGATGTAGCGTGGAAACAGACCCTGCGGCCCACCATGACAGTGTCACCCATCGATCGACACTGGCATCCACCGATACACCGCGGAAAGTAAACAAATATTTCATATGCCCCCCCCCCTCTCTCTCTCCTTTCCCATCACCACATCTCTCTCTCCTTGCATTATACAAAAAACAGAAGTTAAACCAAAAGCGAAACTCTCCCCTCTCTCTCTCCCACCACTCCACTATATAATAAACTCACAATATATTAAGCTAATATGTCTTACCCCCTCTCATCCTCCACTTCCTCCCCCTCTCTCTCTGCCCTCTCTTTCCTCATCGTTCTCACCTCCATCTCTCTCTCCCCGCCCTCTCCCCTCTCTATCCCTCTCTACCATTTCACACTCCCCCCACTCTCATGGTATCCCTCCCCACCTTCGACCTCTCTGCCTTCTATCTCTCTCTCTGCCTTCTATCTCTCCCTCCCTCACTCTCCACTCCCATCTCCCCTCTCTATCTCTCTCCCCTCTCCCTCTCCCCCGCACGAGCACCGCCCCCTATCTCTCCCCCTCTCTCTCTCCCATCTCTCTCCCCCTCTCTTTCCCCACGCCCCTATCCAGCACACACTCTCCCCTTCTTTCTCCACCCTCTTTCTCTCCCCCTCTTTCCCCTCCTCACACCCTCTCTCCCTATCCCGTTCTTTCTCTCACCCTCTGTCTCCATCTACCCTCTCTCTCTACCGCCCTCTCTCTCTACCACTCTCTCTCCCCCCTCTACCCACTCGCTCTCCCGCCCTCTGTTTCCCCCTCTCTATCCACCCTCTTTCCCCTCTCTCTCTCTCTCTCCCGTCTTTACAGATAGTGACGATGGTTGTGAAAAATTGCAACAGGATCCGGACCGATTAGCCAGGTGGGTGGCGGATTGGTTGATGGAATATAATACAGAGAAGAGTGAGGTTTTGCATATTGGGATGTCGAACAAGGGCAGAACCTACACAGTGAATTGTAGTCATCTGAGGAATGTGGCAGACCTGAGGGATTTGGGTGTGCAGGTTCATGGTTCCTTGAAAGTCGAGTCGCAGGTAGATAAGGTGGTAAAAAAAAGGCTATTGGCACATTGGTTTTCATCAGTCAACGTACATAGTACATGAGTTGGGAGGCCATGTTGCAGTTGTAGAAGGCGTTGGTGAGACCATATTTAGAATATTTTGTTCCGTTCTGGGCACAATGTTGTATGAGTGATATTGGCAAGTTTGAAAGGGTTCAGAAAGATTTACGAGGATGTTGCCAGTACTGGTGGGTGTGAGCTATCGGGAGAGGATGAGTAGGCTGGGTCTCTGTTCCATGGAACGCAGGTGGATGGGGGTGATTATAAAGAGGTGCACAAAATCACGAGAAGAATAGATCGGCACAGCGTCTCTTGCCCAGAGTTGGAGAATTGAGGACAAGTGTACCCGCACGTGGCGTCGAAGGATGAGAAGGCGAAGCAAAGAAGTGGATGCCAAATAACGGAACGCAAACGTAGCCGAATAGCCAAATAACCGAAAGCGTACGTAGCCGAAAAGCCAACTAACCGAGAGGGCGGTCTGTATTGTCTTTGAAATGTTCATGTAAATTGAAATGTATTTGTTGCAACGTTTTCAGGCGGATATAGGACGAATAAAGTTTTTTATTTGGACCAGGACTGAGTTTAAATTTAAAATTGGCGCACATTTTGTGATTTTGGCGGTTGCAAGATGGCGGCGACGACGCCATTTCCGGTGATCTGTAAGCCGGCTGTTAGATGTTACAGTTTTTAGTTTACATAGAAATAATATAGTGTTTCGTAGTTCAGAGTTTATTTGTTATGTTTAATAGCGTGGTGGCTGTCAGGAAGAAGCTGTTCCTCAATGTAGATGTTACAGTTTTCAGTTTACATAAGTCGGATGTGACTCCAGAAGTCGGACATCAGTCAGTCCACAAGCTGTGAGAGTCAGTCAGTCCAAAGACCATGAGTTAATCCCAAGGCAGTGAGTGAGTCCACAGGTCATGAGTAAATTGATCACTGCCCCGCCCCCCCCCCCCCCCCTTCAAGATGCTGCCCTCTGCCTGGCTATAGGATGCACCACCTACTGACGCCGCCCTCATCCCCTGCATGAGGACCCCCCTCCCCCTTCTCATCAGCTCACGAGAGCCCCCGCCTGAAGCTGTCCCTCCTCCCTTGGCTGCACGATGTTTACCACCCCCCATCCCACCATGACAGCACCCACCTCAAAAAAATATTTTGCTCAAATTCTTCAGTGTTCATTAACAACTGAAATTGTCTTTAGGCTGCTTTTTCGACATCATGTCAGGAAAGGGGACAAAAAGGACTGCAGGATGGTCAAGGCAGCGGGCAGTGGACATCGAGCTGAAACAAGACTGAGAAGGGAAGGAGAGACCGAAGAAGAAACATCTCAATGTCGCGCAGCTGACCGAGAAAGCAGACAAAGAAGAAAGGATCAAGAGGCGCAACCAAAAAGAACTGAACATTTTGAGGATCAACGAGAAAGAACGCAAAGCACACGGGGTGATGAAGAGATGCCACGAAGAAGTGAGCGTATCAAGGATCGACACGAAAGAGCACAGAGAAGGGATGAAGAGATACAACCAAAAATAACTCAATGTTTGTATGATCAACAGGAAAGACCACAATGCAGCAGGAATGCAGACACACCACAAAGAGAAAGTTTGCGTCTCGAGCATGAACGAGAAAGATCGCAAAGAAAAAGGCTTCAAGAGACAGGAGATTAAAAAAAACTACCAGACTGGCTGAACAGCAGGTCAGAGATACAACAAGACGAAAAACACAACTGGTAAGGAGAAATCTTTCTTCTGATGTTGGACAAATGACAAAGGTTTGCCCTCACTGTCGAACGAACCGTTTCCCTGCAGAAACCACACACTTTTGCTGCATGAATGGTCAAGTGAACATTGCTCCTGTGCACGCACTGCTGT
>JAWMAR010004898.1:0-12500 GCA_036785375.1 Leucoraja ocellata
CATTGTAGTAAATTCCCATTTTCTGACTCTACTGTTGACAAGCAGTGAACATCACAGCGATGTAACTGATGCAGGAGGTATGATAAATGTTTGTGACAATTATGCTACAGCTCAGAGGAGGCAATGTGCAGGAAAGTCTGGACCTGTTGTGAATTTTCTGCTGCAAATGCCATAAGGTCATAGGTGATAGGAGCAGAATTAGACCAGTTGACCTATGAAGGGGAAACTGCTAGAGTCAGTTATTAAAGATGGGATAGCAGCACATTTGGAAAGTGGTGAAATCATTGGACAAAGTCAGCATGGATTTACGAAAGGTAAATCATGTCTGACGAATCTTATAGAATTTTTCGAGGATGTAACTAGTAGCGTGGCTAGGGGAGAACCAGTGGATGTGGTGTATCTGGACTTCCAGAAGGCTTTCGACAAGGTCCCACATAAGAGATTAGTATACAAACTTAAAGCACAAGTCATTGGGGGTTCAGTATTGATGTGGATAGAGAACTGGCTGGCAAACAGGAAGCAAAGAGTAGGAGTAAACGGGTCATTTTCACAATGGCAGGCAGTGACTAGTGGGGTACGCAAGGCTCAGTTCTGGGACCCCAGCTATTTAAAATATATATTAATGATCTGGATGAGGGAATTGGAGGCAATATCTCCAAGTTTGCGGATGACACTAAGCTGGGGGGCAGTGTTAGCTGTGGGGAGGATGCTAGGAGACTGCAAGGTGACTTGGATAGGCTGGGTGAGTGGGCAAATCTTTGGCAGATGCAGTATAATGTGAATAAATGTGAGGTCATCCATTTTGGTGGCAAAAACGGGAAAGCAGACTATTATCTAAATGGTGGCCGATTGGGAAAGGGGGAGATGCAGCGAGACCTGGGTGTCATGGTACACCAGTCATTGAAGGTAGGCATGCAGGTGCAGCAGGCAGTAAAGAAAGCGAATGGTATGTTAGCTTTCATTGCAAAAGGATTTGAGTATAGGAGCAGGGAGGTTCTACTGCAGTTGTACAGGGTCTTGGTGAGACCACACCTGGAGTATTGCGTACAGTTTTGGTCTCCAAATCTGAGGAAGGACATTATTGCCATAGAGGGAGTGTAGAGACGTTCACCAGACTGATTCCTGGGATGTCAGGACTGTCTTATGAAGAAAGACTGGAAAGACTTGGTTTATACGCTCTAGAATTTAGGAGATTGAGAGGGGATCTTATAGAAACTTACAAAATTCTTAAGGGGTTGGACAGGCTAGATGCAGGAAGATTGTTCCCGATGTTAGGGAAGTCCAGGACAAGGGTCACAGCTTAAGGATAAGGGGAAATCCTTTAAAAGAACTTTTTTCACACAGAGAGTGGTGAAACTCTGGAACTCTCTGCCACAGAGGTAGCTGAGGCCAGTTCATTGGCTATATTTAAGAGGGAGTTAGATGTGGCCCTTGTGGCTAAGGGGATCAGGGGGTATGGAGAGAAGGCAGGTACGGGATACTGAGTTGGATGATCAGCCATGATCATATTGAATGGCGTGCAGGCTCGAAGGGCCGAATGGCCTACTCCTGCACCTAATTTCTATGTTTCTATGTTTTCTAAGTCTACTCTGCCATTCAATCATAGCTGATCTATCTCTCCCTCATAACCAGTTTTCCTGCCTTCTCCCCATAACCTCTGACACCTGAACTCATTAAGAATCTATCTATGTCAGCTTAAATATATCCACTAACTTGGCCTACACATTTTTCTGTGGCAACAAATTCCACAGATTCACCTCCTTCTGACTAATATTCCTCTTCATCTCCTTCCTAAAGGAGTGTCTTTTAATTCTGAGGCTCTGATCTCTCATCGTAGAGTCTGCCACAAGTTGAATCATCCTCTACACATCCACTATTCGGTAAGTTCGATGAGGTCCCCAGCAAGTACAGGCCCAGTATCGGAAAACGCTTATCATATGTTAACCAAAGATCCTATAGCGGATATTAACATAGAAACATAGAAAATAGGTGCAGGAGTAGGCCATTCGGCCCTTCGAGCCTGCACCGCCATTCAATATGATCATGGCTGATCATCCAACTCAGTATCTGACCTGCCTTCTCTCCATAGCCCCTGATCCCTTTAGCCACAAGGCCACATCTAACACCCTCTTAAGTATGGCCAATGAAGGAGATGAGGAGGAATTTAATGTCAACGGATGGTGAATCCATGGAATTCCACGCCATAGGAGGCTGCGAAGGCCTTTAACGGACATTTTAGGTAAGAGATAGATGATATTCTTCATTAATACGGGTGTCAGGGGTTATGGTGAGAAGGCTGGAGAATGGAGTTGAGAGGGAAAGAAAGATGAGCCGTGATTGAATGGCGGAGTAGAATTAATGGGCCGAATGGTCTAATTCATCTACTATGACATGAGATAGCAGAGCGTGATTGTAAGGGGGTTGTTGGATGATAAAAGTTGCATTTGTGCAAATATATATCGTCCCAATGTTGTGACTGCAGTTTCATTGAACAAGATTGAAACATAACCCCTGACCTTCAGAAATAACACGATGTCTGTTTGTTCCATTCGCCCCTGCAGATTTGAGAGTTCCTCCTCAATATAGTTTAAATTCTCTTGAATGTCTTGAAGATTTTTCTCCATTGGACTTAGAATCTTCTCCTCATCCTCCTTGATCTCTCCGAGAATGCGCTGCTCTTTCTTCACGAGAATCTGGTGCAGTTCAACAAACTGAGATGTGACGTGAGACTTGAGGCTTTGTGACTGCTCCTGTCAAATGAAAGGTGAAAATTGTCCGAATCCTTTTCCATGAAATATATTCGTCCTCACGTTCACATTAACTCCCAACCGATACCCAGATCCCGCCTTCAGTAGGTTAATTACAGCAGATAACTAAATCCACATTGACAACAAATGCTGGAGTAACTCAGCGGGACAGGCAGCATCTCTGGACAGAAGTAATGGGTGATGTTTCGGGTCGAGACCCTTCTTTAGACTCAGTTACTCCAGCATTTTGGTTCTAGCTTCGATTTAAACCAGCATCTGCATTTCTTTCCGACACAAATTAAATGGACTTGTAATGTGGATGAGGGCGGAGCCCATCCTGGTAACAGCGAGAACATGGTGGTTTCATGCAGAGAGTACCAGAGCTCAGAGTCGAACCACGGTGATTAAAGCTGCGAAACATGGGAACTAACTGCTGCCACGCTACGCTGTAGTGCATTAACCAAAATACAAAACTACACAACACGATCAGAAATGCCACACAGCAAGGTCTCACCCGGACTTGGGAAATCTTCTGCTTCTGTTGCTCCTCCATTTCCTGGATGGCTGATTTATTTGTTGTCAGAGATTGTATGGATGATTTAACCTGATCCAGGGAATCAGAGAGAAAGGGGATTAGACTATAAACATCCAACAAAACATTCAAACAAGTGATCATAGTCGGTTTGCTTTTACCTTGTAGGTTTCAACAGCTTCTTTAATCGGTATGAAGCTGTGAGACTTGTGTTCCCGCGCATCTCGACAAATCACACAGATCAGTTTCTTGTCCGTTTCACAAAACAGCTTCAGTTCTTCCTGATGTTCCTCGCAGTGATGTTTACTTTCCTTCTCTTCCGTATTCAGGCTCAGTGTTCGAGCTTTCTCAGACAGTCTCGCCAAGGCCCGATTAACTTTAAGGGTGCGGTCTGTAAACTCGTCTCTACATTCCGGGCAGGAGTTTCTCTCCTCCCTGTCCCAACTCTGTGTGATACAGGAGCGGCAGAAGTTGTGCCCACACTCCAGGATAACCGGATCGGTGAAGAAATCAAGGCAGATGGGACAAAGTGCCTCCTCCGTCCAACTCTCGACCTGGCGTTTAGAAGCCATTTTAACTCCTGCCACTTCCTGGTTTGAAACTGCTTTCACTGATTGGGAGCAGCTGATCCCTTGTGATCCCTCTGTACCGCGAGTGTCCACCGCGTACGTTGCCGTCTCCAACACATTTGCTGTAGGTTTTCAGGGTGAACGTGTTCTAGGTGACCGTGTCCTGGCCTCAAATACCCATGGAGGGGTTAGTGAGATGTTAAACAGACCGGGATATAAATGTAAACGCAGGGAATGTTATGGGACAGTTTAGAGCAGGATAGAAAATGTCTTGGTCTAAAAGGAAACGAACTGGGGTGTAAAACGATGGTTAAATATACACTTAGAATGAAGTCGAGTCGGATTTATTGTCATCTGTACAAGTACTGCGATGAACAGCTGCGATGAACAACTCATCACCGTTTCAGCTGCATCACACACACAAATACTCAGTGCTACACAAAATATTAATTAAACACAAATTACAACCACATTACACATACATTCTGCAAGTTAATAAAAACAAAATTAAAAACTGCTCCAAAGAAAAGACATTAATGCAAAACACAATTAAAAATAAACACATCCATGGCAGTGCAGGCGGTAGTGCAACTCGTGTGCGTTGGAAATGCCGTACATGATGCGAACAGTCAGGATACATTCTACAGCGCTGATGTGGAGGTTTCTTCGAGTATCAGGTTATATCCCGGAATATCCACAATACGACGACACAATCCGTATGGAACAAAGAACAGTCCGCATAGGAGCAGCCCTTCGGCCCACAGTGTCTGTGTCGAATATGATGCCAAGACCAACTCTTACCTGCTTGAATATAATCTATATCCTTCAATTACCTGCATACACGTGCCTGTCCAAAAATCTCTTCACCGCCTGTCTCGTATCAGCCTCCACCACCATCCCTGGCAACGCGTTCCAGAAACTCACCATCATTGGGGTAGAAAACCTGCCTCGCACATCTCCTTTAAACTTTGACCCTCTCATCCTATAGCTGTGCTCTCTACTATTAAATATTTCCCTCTCGGTAAAAGGTTCTGATTGTGTAACCTGCCCACCCCTCTCATAATTCGATAGACTTCCATCAAGTCTCCCCTCAACCTCCGGCGATCCGGAGAAACTTTCCATAGTCGGTCTGACCTCTCCATTCTCTCAATGAAATCATAATTCTGGTAAACCTCCTCTGCATCGTTGCCAAGTACTTCATATCCACTTTCACATCCAGTGACTCTATCACCATCGACATTCCGGGTGCTCCGAAATAGGTGCGGGTGATGAGGAGGGGAGGGGGGAATGTGAGAGAAGGTGCAGGGTCAGAGTGAGAGGATACGGAACAGGGAAATTAGGGCGGCGATGGGCAGAATTGGTATTCAATGAGAGACGGCTGCGAGTTGAGACACACGGGACTGCAGATGCAAACTGCTGGACGAACGTAGCGGGTCAGGGGCTATCTGTGGCAACATCAGGTGCGGTGGCGAGGCAGAGATTACGTTACTGAACGAGGAATCCAGAGTCACATCCAGAGACGCAAATTCAAGTGTCTCCACTGCACCTTAAATGAATGATTGAAATTAAATCCTTCTATCATGCAAATGTCTTTATTAATAGTTAATAAATGGTGGTAGTTGCAGCTTTTAAAAAGAACAGCGGTATAATTGCTGCCTTACGGCGCTTATAGCGCTAGAGAGCCGGCTGCTGTCTGTACGGAGTTTGTCCGTTCTCCCCGTGACCGCGTGGAGTTTCTCCCAGATCTTCGGTTTCCTGCCACACTGCAAAGACGCGCAAGTTTGTGGGTTACTTGGCTTTGGTATAAATGTAAATTGTCCCTAGTGTGTGTAAGATAGTGTTAGTGTGCGGGGATCGCTGGTCGGCGCGGACCCGGTGGGCCGAAGGGCCTGTTTCCGCGCTGTATCTCTAAACTAAACTGCACTAAATACAGTTAATCATCTCAAATTCTTTTATAAAAACTAGTTTGAGGATCGATGACCATAACACTCCTAAATTGTTGTTTAAGATACAGTTCCACACGGCTGAAGTTCAAATGTCCTTTGAAATGGCCGAGAAAACCATTCAGAGACCAATGAGGGGTGCGTAATAAATACTGGTCCTGCCCCGACCCCCAAACCCATCACACCGGTAATGCGCATCTATTTAAATTAATCCTTTAATGAGGAAAAATCCTTAATAAGGAATTAATTTAAACAGATTAAGGAATTACAGAAGCAGTTTACCCGCTCCAGTGATCTGGGTTCCATTAACTATTCATCTTTAATAGATTAAGGATATTTAATAATTAATTGTTTAAGAAGGAACTGCAGATGCTGGAAAATCGAAGGTTCACAAATAAGCTGCAGAAACTCAGCGGGTGCAGCAGCATCTATGGAGCGAAGGAAATAGGCAACGTTTCGGGCCGAAACTGTCTGAAGAAGGGTTTCGGCCCGAAGTTGCCTATTTCCTTCACTCCATAGATGCTGCTGCACCCGCTGAGTTTCTCCAGCTTTTTTGTGTACCTTCAATAATTAAATAATAAGGTTATTAATACGGTACCGGTTTCCAGCAGCAGGTGACGACCCTGCGCCGTGAAACTGCACAATTCTTCAGACAACTCGACATCACTCTGGTGATGGGAACCAGCACCACAATGAACGGAATTTCATCACATGCCTCAGTTGGAATGCCGGAGGCCCTAATGCGTCAAGAAAAACAAAGTTCTAGTCCAAAGGTGGACACAAAATGCTGGAGTAACTCAGCGGGACAGGCAGCATCTCCGGAGAGAGGGAATGGATGATGTTTCTGGTCGAGACCCTTCTTCAGAGACCTCGACCCGAAATGTCACCCATTCCCACTCTCCAGAATTGCTGCCCGTTCCTCTGAGTTACTCCAGCATTTTGTGTCTATCTTCGGTTTAAACAGCATCTGCAGTTCCTTCCTAAAAAGTGCTATTCCAATTAGTTGACACGGCGGCGTAGCGGTAGAGTTCCCGCCTCACAGCGCCAGACAGGCGGGTGCGATGCTGACTGCGGCTGCTGTCTGTACGGAGTTGATACATTCTCAATGTGGCCGCGTGGGTTTTCTCCGGGAGCTTCGGTTTCCGCCGACATTCTAAAGTCGTAGAGGATTGTAGGTTATTTTCCCTGTATAATGTCCCTCGTGTGTAGCTCTGTACTGTCCTCACTTCAGGGGGTGCGCTCTTCAATTGCTGTCTGTAGGCAGGAAGAAGCAGCACCGCGGTATGGTCGGATTTACCGAAGTGAGGGCGAGGGATAGAACGATAGGCATTCTTGATGGTGGTGTAGCAGTGGTCGAGGGTGTTAGGTCCTCTGGTGCAGCAGGAGACATGTTGGTGGAAGTTGGGGAGTGCTTTCTTTAGGTTTGCCTTATTGAAGTCCCCAGCAATGGTGGTAAATGCCTCGGGGTAAGACGTCTGGTGTTTGTTGACCACGGCGGGCAGCTCCTCCAGTGCCAGACGGACGTCTGCCTGGGGTGGGATGTAGACCGCAGTCAGGATAACGGAGGTGAATTCTCTTGGGAGGTAGAAGGGACGGCACTTCACCGCCAGATGTTCGAGGTGTGGAGAGCAGGAGTTGGACAGGACTGCCACGTCTGAGCACCACGCAGAGTTGACCATGAGACAGACACCCCCTCCTCTCCCTTTCCCAGATGCCAGTGTACGGTCCATACGGTGGATGGAGAACCCTTCAGGCTGGACCGCTGAGTCTGGGGAGCTGGGGGTGAGCCATGTCTCTGTGAAACAGAACACAGAGCATTCCCTCAGCTCCCTTTGATAAAGCAGCCTTGCCCTTAAGTCCTCCACTTTGTTTTCAAGGGACTGTACATTGACCAGTAGGATAGTAGGGAGAGGGGGCCGAAGTCCCCTGCGCTTCATTCTGACCTGGAGTCCTGCCCGTCGGCCACGTTTCCGGACACAATGGAGGCTTCCCCTTTGTTTCCAGGTACTGTACTTGCTGTACCTGCTGTTTCTGCGGACATGCGCTGGAACGGGGATTCCCTCACAGGCGGCAGCTCCAGCACCGTAACGAACAGGGGATTCCCTCAATGTCGGCAGCTGCAGCTCCAGCTCCGTTGTTCCTGGAAGATCCAGCCCGTCGGCTCTGGGGGACATCCCGGGGTCTCCAGGTACCGAACCTGTGATCCACAGTCGGGTCGGGAGTTCCACAGCCAGCGTGGGAAAGTTTAAAGACCGGGGTTCCCACAGCTGCGGGAGATCGCGAAATTGCGAGAGCCTTGAGGTGCTAAAGCAGCTTGTCCGAAACGGCACCGATTTCTGCCGTTTTTTCTGATCCAGGTAAGTTGTTGTAGTTGAGCCTTTTATTTTCCGGAGCTCCGCAAAAGTCGCCGCAGGCAGGCGCCATCTTGCCCAGGTATAACGAGTGTCGTTATGTTCAAATTGGTCTGTTCAAGATATCCAACGTTATTGATCATTCTTATTGCTCTTTTTTGTAATGTGCATAACGGCTGTAGGTTGGTTTTGTAGGTGTTACCCCATATCTCCACACAGTAACTCAGATATGGCAATATGAGTGTATTATACAGAGTATATATAATACACGCAGGGTAGAACTAGTGTATGGATGATCGCGGTGTAAGGAGGAACTGCAGATGATGGTTTAAACCCAAGATAGACACAAAATGCTGGAGTAACACACCGGGCCAGGCAGCATCTCTGGAGAGAAGGAATGGGGGATCTCGACCTGAAACGTAACCCATTCATACTCGCTGATGTTGGCTGGGCTTGTATACTCTGGAGTTTAGAAGAATGAAAGGAGATCTTATGGAAACATATAAGAAGGGTTTCGGCCCGAAACGTCACCTATTTCCTTCGCTCCATAGATGCTGCTGCACCCGCTGAGTTTCTCCAGCATTTTTGTGTACCTAAGATTATTAAGGGTTTGGACACGCTAGAGACAGGAATCATGTGCCTGGGAATCCAGAACCAGGGGCCACAGTTTAAGATTAATGGTTAAGCCATTTAGAACAGAGATGAGGAAACACTTTTTCGCACAGACAGTTATGGGTCGGTGGAATTCTCTGCCTCAGACGGCGGTGGAGGCCGGTTCTCTGGATACTGTCACGAGAGAGTTAGATAGGGCTCAAAGATAGCGGAGTCAGGGGATATGGGGAAAAGGCAGGAAGGGGGTACTGATTGTGGATGATTAGCTATGATCACATTGAATTGCTGTGCTGTCTCGAAGGGCCGAATGGCCTACTCCTGCACCTATTGTCTATTGTCTATTGTTCCGTTGACCCACCATCCTTTCTAAGAAAAGGTTGCCCCTTAGGTTCCCATTAAATCTTTACTATCTGAGTTCCTTTCTGAACTCCAACTATGTTTTAATTCTGACCTGATGAAGTTTATTTAGATTTTGAACCTATCTTCTTGACATTAGGCCACTTTTAACATCTTCCTGAAGATTTACGAGGATGTTGCAGGGACTAGAGGGTGTGAGATATCGGGAGAGGTTGAGAAGGCTGGACCTCCCTTTATTGGAGAGCAGCAGGATGAGGGGAGATCTTATAGAGGTGTACAGACACATGAGTAGAATAGATTGGGTAGATACACAGAGTGTCTTGTCCAGAGTAGCGGAATCAAAGACCAAAGGACATCAATTTAAATGTAAATGGGAAAAAAATTAATAGGAATCTGAGGGGCAACTTTTCCACACAGAGGGTGGTGGGTTTATGGAACAAACTGCTAGAGGATGTGGTTGAGGCTGGGACTACCACAACATTTAAGATACAGTTAGACAGGTAAATGGATAGTTCAGGTTTGGAGGGATATGGACCCTACGCAGGCAGGTGGGACTAGCAAAGCATGGGACATGATGGCTGGTGTGGGAAAGTAGGGCCGGAGGGCCTGTTTCCACGATGCATCACTGTATTACTGGGCCTGTTACAAAATTAAGGTTTATTGTTCAAATTCAATCAGCTCTGATTTGTTTTTGTTGTAATTTAGGTTACAGTTCCGCTTCCTGTTGGTAGCCCATGCTTTCTCTCTCCCTCCATTCCCCACCCTTCCCAGTTCTCCAACCGGTTTGAGTTTTGGAGCAAAGAGGTCCTTCTGCAGTTGTACAGGGCCCTAGTGAGACCACACCTGGAGTATTGTGTGCAGTTTTGGTCCCCTAATTGGAGGAAGGACATTCTTGCTATTGAGGGGGTGCAGCGTAGGTTTACAAGGTTAATTCCCGGGATGGCGGGACTGTCATATGCTGAGAGAATGGAGCGGCTGAGCTTGTATACTCTGGAATTTAGAAGGATGAGAGGAAACCATGATTATCAAGGGTTTGGACACACTAGAGGCAGGAAACATGTTCCCGATGTTGGGGGAGTCCAGAACCATGGGCCACTGTTTAAGAATAAGGGCTCACCCATTTAGAACGGAGATGAGGAAACACCTTTTTACACAGAGAGTTGTGAGTCTGTGGAATGATCTGCCAGTTCTCTGGATGCTTTCAAGAGAGAGCTAGATAGGGCTCTTAAAGATAGCAGAGTCAGGGGATATGGGGAGAAGGCAGGAACTGGGTTCTGATTGGGGATGATCAGCCATGATCATATTGAATGGCGGTGCTTTGAAAGGGCCAAATGGCCTACTCCTGCATCTATTGTCTATTGACTGTCCTTCTGATTACATTGTTTTCATGTTTGCTTTGTTCTCACCTTCTCCCAACGAACAATGGTCTATGCAACATGTTCCTTGATAGAGCCATAGAGTGATAGTGTGGAAACGGGGGCTTCAGCCCACCTCGCCCACACCGGCCAACAATGTCCCAGCAATCCTAGTCCCACTTGCCTGCGCTTGGTACATAACCCTCCAAACCTGTCCTATCCATGTACCTGTCCAACTGTTTCTTAAACGATGGGATAGTCCCGGTTTCAACTCCCTCGTCTGGCAGCTTGTTCCGTACACCCACCACCCTCTGTGTGAAAAAGCTACCTCTCGGATTCCTATTAAATCTTTTCCCCTTCGCCTTGAACCTGTGTCCTCTGGTCCTCGTTCCCCGAACTCTGGGTAAAAGACTCTGTGCATCTTCCCGATCTATTCCTCTCATGATTTTGTACACGTCTATATGATCTCCCCTCATTCTCCTACGCTCCATGGAATAGAGACCCAGCCTACTCAACCTGACCCCATAGCTCACACCCTCTAGTCCTGGCAACATCCTCGTAAATCTTCTCTGAACCCTTCCAAGCCGAAGCTCTGTATTTCCCTCACCCCTGATGCCCAGTCTGAAGAAGGGCATCGGAAACATCACCCATCGCTTCTCTCCAGGGATGCTGCCTGTCCCGCTGAATGACATCAGCATTTTCTGTTTATCTTGAGTAACACTTGCTGTGAATAGGATGTCCCCTTTTACGTCACCAAGCATAGGCCCAGCCTCCTAAACATAGAATATAGAACAGGACACAAGATAGACACACAAAGCTGGAGTAACTCAGCGGGACAGGCAGCATCTCCGGGGAGAAGGAGTAGGTGACGTTTCGGATCGAGACCCTCCTTCAGACTCGAAACGTCAACCATTCCTTCTCTCCAGAGATGCTGCCTGTCCCACTGAGTTACTCCAGCTTTTGTGTGTCTATCTTCTGTTCTAACCAGATTCTTCAGTTCCTTCCTACATAATTCATCTTTATGTTTTATTCATTTCAGGAGGAAATCTCTCAGAAGAGCGGGTAGACAATTTCATCTCTGAATCTTTATACAACTTGGACAAGTGTTTACAATGATCAATTTATAACGGACTATTTACATTTTTGCCCCTTAACGAAATAGGTCAGAAAATGTCGGTGACTGGAGGCAGCCTCTCGATGGGACATTTCAACTACACTTTACCGTTTGCAGTGTGGAGAGAATATATTGCTACTGTTAAATCTAGTTAGCATTTCGTCACAATTTGATTTGTAAAGGTCAAGGTGGTATTTTACTAACTTTGAGCGACACAGCGGTGTACCGGATAGATTTACTGCCTCAAGGAGCCAGAGACTCGGGGTTCGATCCTATCCTCGTCTGGTGTGATATCTATGTGTTCAGTTCTGGGCACCGTGTTAGAGGAAAACTGTTGTCCAGCTGGAAAGGGCACATAGAAGATTTAAACAATAGACATTAGACGATAGGTGCAGGCATAGGCCATTCAGTCTTTCAAACCAGCACAGCCATTCAATATGATCGTGGCTGATCATCCACAATCTGAAGAGAATGGGGTTGAAAGGGAAAGATAGATCAGCCATGAACGAATGGCGGAGTAGACTTGATGGGCAGAATGGCTTATTTCTGCTCCTAGAACTTGTATGAATTGTTATGGAGCACCTTGGGGAGATCTTTAAGAAGGATCACCAGCCATTCTTGTGGAATTCTCTGGATGCTTTCAAGAGAGAGTTAGATAGAACTCTTAAAGGTAATGGTGTCAGGGAATATGGTGAGAAGGCAGGACCAGGGTACTCAATGTGGATGATCGGCCATGATCATGTTGAATGACGGTGCTGGCTCGAGGGGCCGAATGGCCTACTCCTGCACCTATTGTCTATAGTCTATTGTCATTTGCAGATCTTCTCGTTTACAGCAGAAGGAGGTCCCTGGGACCAATGTTCATGAATTCCAGCTCCAATCCTTCACCGTAGCGACCCACCTGGATCTCTCTATTACAG